>MU226020.1:110825-137128 GCA_018584345.1 Thuja plicata
AGTGGAAAGAAGACAAAGAAGTATATTAGGATACCTTGGCTTATATCCTAATATATTACAACAAAGATTAATAGTCTAACCTTGGTTTATAAATACACCAAGGAAAGATTACAAATTCTAACACAGAGCTCAATGCTCTTTTGTTCTGTTCTTAGTAGTTAAATGCTCCCTTGGAGCCACTATTGTATCATGCACCAGTGCTCGCTGGATTGAACATTAACGAAGACGGAAGGATTCATGGCAATGCTGTTGTTATCATCTCTGCTTCTGAGTTAATGGTATTTCGTGTTTTAATGTTCTGCATGTCCTTTGCTCTGAATGGTTAAAGTAGATTAACGACCTCTTTATTCCTGCTACTGATAAAATGCTAACTGATGGTTGTGTATTTCTTCGATATTTAGTATAGTCTTTCAGAGCATTGTTGATATTCCGGACCTTTCAGCATGACTATAGTTAGATGAATGTTTCTAACCCTGCAGGATCTTTTTCGTTTTGTTTGCAAAGTGTGGAATACTCAGGGAAAACCCTCACTAAATGGAATCACCTTGAGGAATGAGTTGAAGTAACCAGCTATCCCCCTCGAAAAAAGTCACCTCTCCCCGACCGAGCCCCGCACCATCGTGACCCGACACCCAGGTGCTTGAAGGCCCGGAGAATTTATTTCCCCCGGACAACCTTTACAGGCGGAGTTGGCTCATTTCTCTGGACTCCGAAACTCGGTGACAACTTATGACTGTTGGCAGACCCGGTCAGCAAAACCTCGTCAACACCTTCCACTTTTCATACTTCTCCAAATCTTGCTCCCATATAATAGCGGAGTCGTTTGCCTAGCTGAGGAGAATGTTGATCTGGTAAAGATTCGGGAGGGACACCACTAGAAATTATCTTATGGCAGCTATCTTCTCGGTGACCCACCTATCCACAGTCTGCACCTTCTTCTTCATGGACCTTAGAGAATCCATGTCACCCTATGTAAGTGGTAATTTGGAGGTAGAGGCCTCCAGGTAGACCTCGGCTAGGGACTGTGTAAGTTCCACCAAAAGTGCAAGGAGATTTGCATTGGTCTCCTTTTCCTTCTTTAACTTTTGGCTTTGTTTACTATATAAGGCCTCCACCACTTTGGTAGCTTCCCTCAATAGGTCCAATTCACCCTGCTTGTCTCTTCGTCCCAGTGCCACTTCTATAATGGTATAGTCTTCAGGCATTATAGCTGCTACATCTACATCTGGGGGAGGTGTTGCGATTGTCGCAACTATACTTCTGGTCAAGATGGTCTAGAGGGTATGGACTATCCAAGCCTTCTTACAATTTTTTTTCTTCCACATTTCGGGCCATCATCTTGGCCATGGAGAGTGGAACACCCATTGGTACCGTCGAGGCTTTTCTCTTCATTGATTCAACCAACCATTGGAGCGGCTGGGGCGACTTTTCTATTAGGACATGGGAATCTGGATTCCCTTTGGAATTTGGCAGTGCATTCCCAGAATTAGCATTGTCATCAGGCTCTTTCTCTTTCTTGTTCCTGTTCCCTCTCTTGTTCTCTGGAAGCCTCTATGTTATCCGCCATGTTGGCATCTTCTTTTGTGATATCCAGGGTTTCTTCTCCATCGGCGTTCATATCACTTGTATCTTTAGGGTTATCCCCATCCTTCTCAGCATTAGTTGATTCATCATTTATATTTTTGGGGACTTCCCGTTCATTCTGCTACCATTGTTCTTTGGCATCATCAACTTCATTTGCTGGAACATCTCCCTCCACTGGGATATCTTATGGAGGTGGGTGGGGTCTTTGGCCAAAATTTAATAATATGGTCGCCTTTACTACCTCACCAAATGTACTCTGGGGCGGCTGGTCATATGGAGTAATCAAAGGTGTTTGGAGCGTGATGGTTGGGGGTATAGTTGATCCCGTAGGTCTAGTTTCCTCAATCATTAGTTGCTCATCTGCAGTTGGCCTTGGTTCATCTTCAGCCTCTTGGACCGGTGTTTTCTCCCACTCGGGCTCCTTTTGCATTTCCTCCCAGACTTCCTACTTTGTGGAAGCCTCTTGCCCTGGGATTTCCTTTACAATGGGGACCTCCTCTTGGTCTTGAGTGGCAATCTCATCTACCGTGTGATCTATGTCTTCATGCAAGTTCATGAGTTTGTCGGCTCTGCAGACATTGTCAAACTCATCATGTGGGGGAGAGGTATCTGAAATATTCTCAAGTTCAGGGGAATCCAAACTAACATCAACCAAGGGAATGGTAGGCATACCAGAGCCCACGTCGACACTTGGGATGGGATCCACCTGCTTTTTCTTCCTCTGTAATGGGGTCTCGGTATCCAAAATACTTGTAGACTCCACCTCAACAAAAGTCTTCCTGCTCATCATTGTGGCCAACGATGGGGATCCCGTCGGGTGAGTAGATGTTACCAGAGTTGCGAGAAGGCCCTGTGAGAGTTGTGCACTAATTTTTTGGCTTTCTAGTCTTGCTGAATCCATTTATTTTTGCAGCTGTGCCATTATGGGGGCTAGACCCGGAGGTGAAACCTTGGCTGGGGTATCTTCTTTCTCCTTCCCTTTTCTTGTATTGGGTCCGACGACGACAGTGGGTCTTTGAACGATTGGTCCCTTTTGGGTGCTCTTGGGACACACCTGGGAAAAATAATTATGGCTGGCCTTGATAATAGGGTGGCATACTCCCTAGATTGTTAAATCCTCTGGGGTGGCCAAATCCACCAGAGGGATATCCAGTTTGTCTAACCCCTGTCCTTTGTATGATGGGTCCTCTAGCGGGCCGTCATCTGAGAAACCCTTCAGGAAACCCCAAAAGTCAAGTACCTTCATTAGCCCTTTGGAAATCCATGAATCCTGGGGGGCCCAGAGATCAAAATTATCTTGCCAATCTACCCAAAAATCTTCAATATTTGCTATATGTGGTGGGGAGGCCCGGGGAAGCACCAAAGCTATCTTTCCTAATAGATCAAAACCTTTTTGGGTGTGGTCAAATTCGACTAGCCCTAGACTCTTTAACTCATTATCTTCCTCCTTTGCTGTGGCCAGGCTACAAGTATAGTTCCCACAAGAGACTAGGAATGGAACATTGGTGACCTTCTTCACCATGAAGAGGGTGGGCAGCTCCAAAATCTGCCGGTAGAACTCCAAAAGAATGACTCTATCCCTGCAATACCGGGGAAGAAGATAGGGTTTCCTTGAGAATCTGGTAACCTAAATATATGTGTGCTACTAGATTTAAATGAAATAATTTCCATAGGTGCTCACCAGGTTCATTTCCTCTTGCGATAACCGGTATCCAAAATCCTGAGTAAGTGTCAAAATGTTTTGGTAAACGAAGGCATCATTCACCCTGCAAAAATGTAGGAAATTGAGTTCCCACTGGATCTGGGGATAATTATCCCATGATGTCAACTGGATCGGCCCATTTCCAAGAACACCCATTGTATGTAATCCTAGAAAAGCCAGTCTTTGTTGGGCCAGTGCCCATAGCACGTAAGATGTCATGTAGAACTTTGAATTCTGGAGAATGCGTTTCAACTGCGAGTCCACATGGTTGGCTATGATAGCCACCCAATTGAAGGTCTCGTTGTGGGTGGTGATGAAGTAGAGGAAGTAGTACATCCATGTGAAGAAATCCCAGGTATGGGGTTGCCCAAAGATTTGGCATAGGAAAATGATGCCTGCCTGAATGGGCTCTTTGAAATCCCCGCGGGGAATCTCCAACTTCATCTTTTTATGGTCCTGCTTTGGGGACTTAAGCCATTGAGAGTTGAGATGTTTCTAGGAAAGGAGGGAAGATCCTTCAAACTCCTCCAATGACTTGGCCCAGGTGAAAACAACGGATCCCTAACCCTGAAGTGAAAGTTGCTACATCCAGATTGAAGATTGTCGCTGGATATTGTAATGATCGGGGATCGGCGAGCAGAACAGTTTAAGTAGGTGCATTATAGAGCATTTCTAGCCAGAGTATTAGCTCTATTGATTGCACCGAGCAAGGAAAATTCATAGCCTTAATGATTCTGGAGGTGGCCAAGTGGATGACCATGCTATCTCCATCGGCCTTTAGTTTGTACATGGCTTGTACTAAGCCCTGCATCTCAGCCAAAAGTCTGGGCTTTGTGTTTGTTATTTCTTGTACTTTGGAGTCCACCTTGGACCCCATGAGAATGCTCTCCTTTGGGTAATTGGAGGTCAATGGTAGCTTTGCCAGCATCTTTTCAGCCTTAGTTTTCATGGTCGCCCAAGTAGAGGTAGTAGGCAGCTCTGGGCTATCACGAGGAGTGATCACTACAGACATCTTGATCCAACAATCTACAACCTGCAAGACCAGAGAATCGTCAGTATTTGATATGACAAATAATATTTAAAGACTCCATGGAATTCACCGCCAGATCGCACCTATCCAAAAATGTGTTAGCATATATCAAAACCCCAGAGTATTAAGATAAACATGAGTTTTTGGGGTATCAAACCAAGTGACAAAGATGGAATAAGGACCTAGGGGCCTCTCAGGACATAAAGTCTGGAAGAACTAGCCGTTGTCGACGTGATCAGCAGGGAGCCGTACTTGGCTGACATGGGTCGTCATGTGGCCACACGACAGGGGGCATAATGGGGCATTAATGGTGACAAGTGGGTTGACACGGGGGAAATTGAATGTCAGATGGGATGTGGCTTGAATTATCACTCATGGGAAATTAATCTTGCCATTAAGATGACACGATAGAGGAGAGAGAAAGCTACCATGGCTCGAACCAACAAGGTGCCGAGTTTGAATCATGGCGACTCTCTCTTGACAAGCTCAATAGAGTGGTTTAAAACATGATGGAGCACAGTGAGTTTGATGGGAAGGAGGGATATACATGAGATATAGAGGGTCAAGGCTCTGTGAGGGCCAAGGCACAACTCGCAGAATAATGACATATACATAATATTTATAGAGCATTCACACAATGTACAAAACTTACAGGTGCCCAAAAACTACTCTACCACAATGTACAACATGCACACTAGCTTACATCTACATAGAGGGTAGAAAACCCTCTGGCAGAGCCAACCCACCAATGGGAGGCAACCCAAAATCAAAATGCACAAAAGCAAAATAAGACAAAAATGAGCACGAAAATGCACAACAACAAAAGACAAAAAGCCAAATAGGGAAACAGAAAACTTGAGGAGGAAAACAAAATGAAAGCCAACCTAGAACATGAAGAATGCAGGCAAGATGAGCACGGGAAGCACTCTACAACAAGTCCACCTTCAAACAATCACGAGCAAGCACCGCAAAACCAACGTTCAATTAGCCACTAAGCACAAGGAGCAATTTATTGTTTCTTGAAATCGCTCTGAATGCTTTAAGTGTTTTTAATCACAGTAACTGTGAAAATGATAGGTAACACCTATTTATACCCTTAGGGTAAAAATAGGTTGCATTATTTCTACAAACTCTGGAACAGGCAGGCCTCCGAACTCTGGGCCTGCGGGATTCCACGTAATAATATCTCCTTGCAAAAAGAAGAAATGATGGCAAAGAATCCCAGTTTGGAATCTGAAACAATAGGACAAATGAAACTCTAGGACTGGGCCCTGGAGACGCAAGAAAACAAACAGAAAAGAGAGAAAATCCTCGTGGAAGCAAAGCCCGGAGGGAAAAAAAAGAAAACCAAAAGAAAACAAGGGAAGATCAAAAAATAAAAAAGGGGGACCCAATATTTTGCCTACAAAATGTAGGGATGGGTATGCAGGGCATAACAAATGGTGACTATCTGGGATGGATGCTTAGCTCATTCGAGAACTTCAAAATCTCTGGTTAGCAAAACTAGAATAAATCCTTACTGGGAGACTTCTGTTTGCAAAGTGCGAGGTGTCTAAGAAAATCCAGTCCATCAATGATCCAATCTCTTGGCCTTTTGTCAGTTGTGAAGTGTGTGCTTTGAAAGAAAACAAAGCCGTTGACCTTCAGGAGATGCAGAGAGGAGGCACTAAGAAAATTGAACCAAAGTCATCATATCTTGCATGTTTCCCCTGGGTGTGGGAATTCTCTATTCTTCAGTTTTTTTTTCTTTTCTGAATGGAAAGGCGGTACTTATTTCACCACAAAGCCTAAGCTTAGATAAGTTCAAATGATGGTACTTTTTTCACCTTGCCATTCACTTTAAAATGCTGAATAAGAGAGGAGGTTCTGGACCTGGGATATTTTGATGATTTTCAGACTTGGTCAATCAACCAATGTAACCGATCTGCCCTCAAGGTGTCCGATTACTTGCTTCTTGAATTTTCTTTTAACTGATTTCTAGACTGTCAAGACGTGAATGTGATGAAGATTACACATAACCTTTTACCGTACTTACAAAATAACTCTAGAGTGTGGATGAATTCCACCATGCTAGTGATAGATTCCAATTTCACCAAAATGCATAGGGTACCACCCCAAAGACTAGATATTATTCAAAGCATACTGGTCTACAAGGGAAGGCAAAATGCTAGTAACCCGAAAAAGAAAAAGAAAACAAAAAGAAACCAAAAGAAAGCAAAAACACCAAGAAAAGGCGACCCCGGGGGCCACCAACAAGAACTATTTACAGGGTGTTCCAAACGGAGCACCAGGAAAGAGTATTTACAAGCAAGAAATATACATATATTACAACTTTGGGCAAACTCACCACCTACCTTATTCGAAGTAATGTTTAAGAAACTGCCCATTGACAAGAAATGGGATGACTTCTCTGGTCATAGTGTTGAGGTAATAAGTATTTTCCCTACAGATCTCAGATATCAGGTATGGTCTGAGCCAGAGCCTTGTCCCATAAGAGAACCAAGTCTAAAATATGAAAGGCCTTATACTGGGCTCTTCTATCAAACCATCATTTTACTACTGCTTGGTGACATGCAAAATGTTCAAGGGCGGTGTCTCTTTGTTCCTCCATTCATACCAGGTTCGAAAGTTGAACTTCCACAATGTTGTCCCGATTGTTGAACTCTTGCATAAATTGTAAAACTGGGATCTATAAGTTGATGGGGAATACTAGATTCTAGCCATAAACTAGATGGAATAGGGATGTCCCTAGGGCTACCTTTATTCAGATGCGATCCACCCAAAGATTGAATCTAAGCTTTTGGTGCCAGTCCTGGGTGTTCTATTCTAATAGATGTTTGATCACCTCAAGTAGATTTTTGTTGGTTGATTCAGCAACACCATTCCCCTGGGGGTAATAGTTTCTAGAGAACTTTAGATTGATCTTATTGTCATAGGTCCATTCAAGTAATTACGCTGAAGAAAATGCCAGACCATTGTCACAGACTATATAAAATGGCATTCCAAATCTTGTGACTATGTTTTCTTTCAAGAATTTTATAACCACATCTGTCGTGTTATTTTTACATGGGATTGCTTCAGACCACTAGGTGCAATAATCAGTAGCAGTCAAAATGTACTGGTGGTTGACAGACAAGTTGGGGTTGATTTCTCCGATAAAGTCAAATGCCCACTGGGCAATGGGTCTAGCTTCGAAGACCAGCTGCAAAGGCATAGCCGAGTTCTGCTCATGATGTGCCACTATTTGGAAAGTATGGCATCTCCTAACATGAGTATAGACATCCTTAAAGATATAGGGCCAATAGTATTCAGCTTGGAGGATCTGATGGGAAGTGACATCGATTGAGCCATGCCCAGTTCCAAACTGCCCATGAAATTCCTCAATCATTTTCGTAGCTTGGTCCTTATCTATACACCGGAGTTATACCCCTTCATAGTTCCTATAGAAGAGAGTTTCATTTTTGATCATGAAGTGCATGCTCTTCACTCATAGGGTGCGATGTTTGTTTAGGGGTAGCCCCTCTAGGCACTTGTTATTCAACAATAAATATACTAGGTTGGTGTACCATAGATCTCGAGTGATAGACTCTACTATGTATGTTTGGCATTCAATGTTGGGAGTCTCTTTTGCCATCGCTCTACATAGTCCCTGGACTCAGACTATCTTCATGGGTTGCATATACAAATCATACTCTTGGAGGATGGCCATCCATTTCCCCCATCTTTCACCCAATTCACTCTGCATCAGTAGAGACTTCACAACCTGGTCTGGGATGATAGCGTACACCTTGCTCGAAAGAATATAATGCCAAAATTTATTCATGGCGCAGACAAGAGAAAAGGCCTGCTTTTCCAAAGATGAGTATCAAACTTCGGCGTTCTTAAAGGGGGAGCTCATAAAATCTATTGGTCATTCTTCCCCTTCAACTTTTTGGGTAAAAACTGCCACGACAAAATGCGGTGAAGTAAAGGAATAGATATGAAAGGGGAGGGAATAGTCTGGACTAGCCAAGAATGGTGCCTCCATAATGGTTTGCTTAACCTGGGCGAATGTCTGCTTTGCTTCAAGAATCCACTCAATCTTTGTATCTTTCTTCATCAACTCATTGAGTGGCTTTACTATCTCAGCGAATCTAGTGATGAACCGCCAGACAAAATTAATCTTCCCAAAGAAAGATCTCATTTCCTTCTTGCTGCCAGGCATTTGTAGATTTAGCAGTGCTTCAACTCTCTCAGGGTCAATGGATATACCCTTCTCAAATACAATATGACCAAGAAAATTCCCTTCAGTGGGCCCAAATATATATTTTTTAGGGTTGAGGGATATTCCATACCGGTGACATCGCTCTCAAATTTGGGCGAGATGGGTGGAATGATCACGCCCATCCCAAAAAAAGATGTTTAAATCATCTATGTAGATGATTATGCACTGGTTCACTAGGCCTTTGAACACAATGTCCATAGCCTTCTGATATGTGGCCCCTATGTTGATCAGGCCAAAGGGAATCCTCTAGTATGCAAACATTCCCCACTTGGTGGTGAATGTCATTTTGGCTCTATCTTTGTACTTAACCATGACTTGGTTATACCCAGAGTACCCATCCAGGAAGGACATAATTTGTGATCCATTCATAATTTGCAATACCTCATCCAACAAGGGGAGAGGGTGATTATCCTTCTTGGATTCCCTATTCAAATTTTGAAAATCTACACTAAGGCGGATCTCACTGCTTTGCTTCCTCACAGGGACAAGGTTGGAAACCCATGTAGTGTTTCAGATTGGAAAAATAATCTGGGCTAACAACAATTTTTGAACCTCCTAGTAGATTAGAGGTTCGATCAGTGGGTTAACCGGTCTTTTCTTTTGCCGAAAGGGCTTAGCATCAGGTTTTAGTGGGATGGTATGGATCATGATGGATGTGTCATAGGTTTTCAAATCCTCATACCCCCATGCAATTACATCAATGTATTCTTGGAGAACCGTGAGAATCTTCTCCTTCTCCTGAGGGGAGCAAGAGGTGCCAATGTGTATCAATTTTTCTTCACCAGTGTGGCTGATGTTCATTTTCTCAGATTTCCCTCCCTCGGAGGAGGATGATACCTTTTCCCGGCCCCGAGGGTCTGAGTCAAAGATACATTCAAGTGCTACCATCCCCTTAGGGATGGCATTGGTTGGTAAGTCTATGATCTTATCATCTTCTTCACCCTGCCCAGTGTCTTCGTGATCTCTTTCGTCCACTATCTAGTCCTTGAAAACACCAACATTGGCCATGAAGGCTAGGATATGTTGATCATCCTCAAAAACTTGAAAGTGAGTGACATTGTTTGGAATGGATGGGGTGGGGACCATCTCAACATAAATTTTTTGGAGTCGGGAGTGGGTCATTGGCTTGAGAGTGCTGGCAGATACAGAAAGGGCATCCGAAACATATTTCTTTTTTGGGGAATGAGTTCAATGCCGAAGGCATCAAAATCTTTGATGAGGCTCCATGCCCGGTTGCAGTATGCAGCCAGCCTTTTATCATGACAAGTGTATTGGCTTCGAACCTGCTTTACGATCAAATCTGAATCACCCAGTGCCTGGAGGTGAGTGATTCCTTTTCTTAGTGTGAATAGGAGTCTAAGGACCAAGGCCTCATACTCCATGACATTGTTTGTGTAGTTGAACTATAGCTTATAAGATGCAAGGAAGTATTTCCCCTACGGGTTGATCAATTCCACTCCGGCCCCGTAGCCTTGTTTAGACTAGGACCCATCAAACTTAAGGGTCCACAAGTCATTGCTCATTGTCTGGGGCTGGGAAGGCAAAGTGGCCTTTGGACTATTTTTGGGAAAGGTGGGAGGAGTTTCCTCTAGCTCTAATGGCTCATGGGTAAGGTTTCCCTTCGGAGAGATTTATGGTTGGGATTCCTAGACCAATGGTGCCAAAGGGGCACCGCTAGATGAAGTACTTGGTCCTGGGGAATCAGATTTGTGTTCTTTCTCCTAGAGGGTATTGAGGTGTCGAGTAGCAATGGCAAGGCAAGGCTCACACTCTAGTTCTGAATTTTTTTGATAATGCACCTAGCACCAAGTGCCAGACAAGAGAGTGGTGGGGGTCACTGCAATACCCTGTGAGTTAACCTCAACCCTTAGTTTTTCATCTAGGTCCTAGGTTCTCTGGGATATGGGGTATTTCCTAGGGTGAAATCAAAGGTCAGGATTTCTAGGGGTCGGTACACCCTGGGGAAAGTCTTAGAGAAGAGGAATTTGTTCACTCTCTTGACTTCAATGAGGGCCTGTTTCATCTGGGGCTCGCTTTCTACCTAGATCTGGTTGGATTCTCCCTCCCAGGGGAGCCACAAGTGGGAGAAGTCAGTCAAGAAATACCCGTTAAGGGCCTTGCACCAATTTTGACTTAATAACATCCTGTAGGTCTCTAGGATGTCCACCACTTGGATGTCAATTACACTGGCTATCCCGGGGTCTTAGATGAGCTAAATCTGGATGTTCTTCAGCTCACCTACCATTTTTACAGTAGTTTTGTCCAGCTGCATTACTGCACCTTTTGATGGAGTAGGATATAGTCTGAGCTTCTGACATATTGATAAGGGCATGACATTTCCTGAAGCTCTAGAATCTACTAAGCAATTGTGTAGGTTCTTCCCTTGTATGTTCAAACCAAGTAAGAAGGGAGGATCCTCAGTGTTTCAACAGAAGACAACCGCATTGGCATCATCAAAAGTGATAGTCTTGGGTGGGTGACTGATGGATTCTAGTTTCCCAAGAGCTTTAGAAGAGACTTCCTTTGCTCAGGATAGTTCAAAAAAACCTCCATCAAAGTCATGGAGGTGGTAGTTCATTCTAACTCCTTTGTGATGTCAAACCTCCCCCCGGGAATTGTTGACTTCCCTCGGCTGGATCCTTAGATCGGTTAGAGCTAGACCCTTTCAGCGGGAAGGAGCGATAAGTTGTGTTGTCTGGGGGAGGGGTATCCTTGGGAGGTGTGGGCATGTAAATTGGTCCTTTACTAGCCTGAATCTGAGTGTTGTAGGGAGTGCACAGGTTGGTGAAGGCATTGGCCTCAAAGGCCAGAATAGATTTATCAAAGAACCCCTACAATTTGGGCTCTTCATCACCCTCTTTGTCTGCTCCAAAGAAGATAGTCTCACAAGTGAAGGCACTGTGAGTAGGCTCTTGTATGGGGGGTTATGGGTGAGTAGGATCAATAGTTTGTTTCCTGTCTAGCTGGGAGATCATGATGAATTTCTCCAACGTGGAACAATTCACCTCGAAATGAGAGCCGATGTTGTGTAATCGACACCAGTTAGTTAGGGACTAGAGTTCTATGACCAACATGAAATGGGAAGGTCCAATGTTACCCTAATTGGTGTTTTTGTTCAGAGGTGGTCCTCTAGAGTTAGCATTATTGTTCCATTATTGTTGGTTGGGCCGAGGCCCGTTGTAGTTTCTTCCTCTGGCATTGGTATTTTGTTGGCTGGAAGATATTCCCTCTTTGGGAATTGGTGTTGTAGGGCGCAAGAGACCCCACCTTCAACTGCCCTATGTCTACAGTTAGTGAGGACAACAGTCACTGGAGGGATTCAACCTTGGCGGACAACTAGGTATTTGTGTCACAATGTGAAAGTTATTGTTGTTGGTTCCTAGGGAAGTTAGCAACAGGTACCAGAGTTGAGGGCGACAGTCCCCCAGCTATGGATGACTAGAAGAAAGGTACTCTGGAAGGTTGTGTCTATGTTTTTTGTGTTTTCTATGACTGGTTCCAGGGAACGAATTCCAGACCTGGTATTGTTTGAGTTTGCAATGGGTACACATATCAAGCCTACTGGTCTATCGATGGTGGTGGGGGATTCAAGGCTATCGCAGGGGCACCCATTGCCTGATTGGGGTTGTATCCCCCGATGTAAGGAGTTATGTCAGGTATCATTTTGAAAGGCATGCTTTGTCCAATCCCACTTGAAGATTTGTTCAAACCGTAGGACAACTCCAAGGCTAGGTTGTAAACTTTTTCCAAAGTATCCCGGTCTGTGGGGGCAATAGTTCTCCATAGGAGAGTGGCAATGAAAGGGTCCATCACGTTGAGGTATGTCTAGATAGTCACTTCCAGGGATGGGATGAAAGGACCTCTGCACCACTTCAAGGTGCATTGGAATCAATGGTTAAATACTGTAAGAGGTTCATTTAGTTCCTTCCTGATGGAGATGAACTAGCTGTGGGACCACACTAGGTCCATGTGTACACGAAAGGTGGCTAGAAAGGCATCCTCCATGTCCTGCCAACTGTTGATGGAGTTGGCAGGTAGGTTAAGGTACTAGTTCAGCTCATTCTATCCCAAGGATAGAGGGAACATCCAGGTTACAACATGTTGATGTTGGATCCGGTGTCAGTTCATGGCATCTTTATATGCCTGCAGATTCTATTCTACGGTTCGCTAGCCTAAGTGCTCATATTAGGGGCATATATTTTCTGAGTGTGTAGGAAGATCGTTGGTTGCACCCAAAAATGTTCCCATCAGGGACCCAATATTACTGAAGTACACAGCCATCAGGGGTGTTAGATTTTGGATAAATTGAGTGTTAATCTTCGGGGTTGTCTAGGAAACTTGGGTATTCTATGACGTAGTATATCCCTAGACAATGTTGGCTAGCTTGGATTTTGGGGTCCTTTTCTTTCGAGTGGGAGGCTCAAGTTATACAAACCTTTCAGGATTGGGGGTTGATCTAAGGACTCTTTCAAACAATGTAGGTGAAAATGATCCAGTCCCACTAAAGGTCTGCTTCCTAAAACTATGGCTTGGGGAACCCGTAGGCGGTGTAAAATCTAAATCCCCAGAAGGGGACGAGCTCATGCCCTCCTTCTAGCACCAGTTTTTGTTGATGGGCCTTTGTGACTGGGTCTTCCAATAGAGGTAAGTTTTCACCAGGTACTGGGGTACCGACCAACTTTGCCTATAAAGGTTGTCCAAATAAATAAGATTCTCTAGGTCTTCAAGCATGTGAGATTTGGGTCTCGACGGTGTGGGAGCTAAGTTGGGTGTTGTGACTATTTTGTTCTGGGGGATAGCTGGTTATCTTCGGCTCATCTTCTCTAGGGATTTAGGTAAAATGGGGTTTCTTGCAAGCATTCATTAACTTAATCAAATAAACTTCAAAAGATAGGATAGGGTTAGATGTATTTCATCTATCTATAGTCATTCAAATACATTTTGAACATCAAACCATGCTCTAACATACTACACTAAATATTGAACATATACAGAACCAACAACTCATACATAACCAATAGTGAGGGGAAAAGAAGGTCGTTAATCTACTTAAACTATTAGAGCAAGGGACATTAGAAACATAAAGCATAAAAGTACATTAACCTAGAGATCAAAATTCTAATAACATCATTTTCAAAAATATTCCTTCTTCATTAACAGGTTTTCCAGCGAGCACTAGTGCATACAATGGTGGCTCCAAGGGATCATCTATGTACTGATAACTTCTAAGAACTAAGGGGCATTGAGATCTGAAACTATATCAATTGAAAATATTGAAAGCTCTAGTTATGGACTGCAAAATCATCAATTTTCCGACCCTTGAAATGAGGCTAGAATTATTATTTATACACACACATTGCCCTAAAATTAACCTAACTCATCTTTACACTAAACAATAAAATAAAATTTCTAGTGGCTGGTACTACCTGCACCACACTACAACAACCTCAAGAAGCACAAAGTTCTAACATGTCAGAAGAATGAGACAAGAAAGGAGGTATGGAAGAATCAGCCTTGAGAAGAGAGCCAGAAGAAAGAAAGGAAGAAATCCAATTCCTCGGGGATCGAGGCTGCATGCCTCATTAATGAAAAAGTGGCTCACTATCTTCGATGCGCCAGGTGTTATATTGGAGTGGCACCTTGGGAAGACCACCTATCAGAATCATGCCTTGAGTTGTCGTGCCTTACTAGGGTCATCTACTTCCTGAAATGCCTCTTAACTGATTGATAATGACCGGTCAACTATGGGGAACCTGGACGCGGGTCATCAAAAGAATGTAAAACTATAGATCTAGAACTCTGGGAGCTTACGTTCCAAAATAATAATGAATACAAAATATGCACCCAACTGGTGAACATCCCCATAATCTAGAGAAATTTATTGCCCCTTGCTATTTCTAAATGCTTCCAAAACCTGGCTTACGCCTTCTTCATCTATATTCCTGATGCTATCCCATCAGCTGCAAACAACCTCCAGCCTCTCTTGGACTTCTCTGGCCCCATTCTAGAATTCATCTACCATCTTCATGGCATCATGTTCCCGGATCATCATCTTGGATAATCTTGATAACCTACCCTTGTCAAAATCTCTGGCAACCAGATACAGGGAATCCATTCACTTATCAAATTTGCTGAGGACATAGTCCTCTGGGGTGCATGTTCTGGTTGTGAAGGGATCAAATTGTGATACCCCTACCACAAATTCCTGAAATAGGCCCAAGGGATATTGGACTGCGATCACCTACTCTTTTAGGGCCTTAACTAGTTCCTTGCATACCTCAATTTTGAGGCCAAGTTTGGAGTACTGTGCTCGGAGAGAATCATATGATTCTTCTCCCAAAATTCCTGCCTCTGTGATGACTTCCTCTTTGGTTTTGAAAACCTCCTCCAACTTGGCCTTCAACTTTTCATACTTCTCCAAATCCTGCTCCCATACAATAGTGGAGTCCTTTGCCTGACTGAGGAGAATGTTGATTTGGTAAAGATCTGGGAGGGACACCACTAGAAATTATCTTATGGCAGCTATCTTCTCGATGACCCACCCGTCCATAGCTTGCACCTTCTTCTTCATGGCCCTTAGAGAATCCATGTCACCCTATGTAAGTGGTAATTATGAGGTAGAGGCCTCCGGGCAGATCTTGGCCAGGGGTTGTGTAAGTTGTGCCAAAAGTGTGAGGAGATTGGAATTGGTCTCCTTTTCCTCCTTTAACTTCTGGCTTTGTTTACTATATCAGGCCTCCACCACTTTGGTGGCTTCCCTCAGCAGGTCCAATTCACCTTGCTTGTCTCTCCATCCCAGTGCCACTTCTGTAATGGTATAATCTTCAGGCCTTACAGCCACTGCATCTGCATCTGGGGGAGGTGTTGCGATTGCTGCAACTATACTTCTGGTTAGGCTGGTCCAGAGGGTATGGACTGTCCAAGCCTTCTTAGGCTTTTTGGCTTTCGCATTTTGGGCCATCATCTATGCCAAGGAGAACAGAATGCCCATTGGTACCACTAGGGATTTTCTCTTCCTTGATTAACCCAACCATTGGGGTTCCTGGGATGGCTTTTCTATAAGGACCTGGGCATCTGGATTCCCTTTGGAATCTGGCGGTGCATTCCTAGAACTAGCATTATCATTGGGCTCTTTCTCTCTTTCTTATTCTTGTTCCCTATCCTATTCTCTAGAAGCCTCCATGTTATTCACCATGTTGGCGTCTTCTTTTGTGATATCCAGGGCTTCTTCTCTGCTGGCATTCATATTACCCATATCTTCGGGGTTTTCCCCATCCTTCTCAGCATCAGTTGATTCAACATTTATTTTTTTGTGGACTTCCTGGTCATTTTGCTGCCATTGTTCTTCGACATCATCAACGTCTTTTGTCAGAACATCTCCCTCCACTGGGATATCTTGTGGAGGTGGGTGGGGTCTCTGACCAAAATTTAACAATGCGACCACCTTTACTACCTCACCGAATGTGCTCTAGTGTGGCTTGTCATCTGGAGTAACCAAAGGCATTTGGAGCATGATGATTGGGGGTACAGTTGATCTTGTGTGTCAAGTTTCCTCAATCATCAATTGCTCGTCTGTTGTTGGCCTTGGTTCATCTTCACCTCTTGGACCAGTGTTTTCTCCCGCTTGGGCTTGTTTTGCATTTCCTCCTAGACTTCCTACTCTGTGGCAGCCTCTTGCTCTGGTATATCTTTTTTAGCGGGGACCTCCTCTTGGTCTTGACCAACAATCTCATCTACTATGTGATCTATGTCTTCATGCAAGTTCATGAGTTTGTCGGCCCTGAAGACATCGTCAAAATCATCATGTGGGGGAGATGTATCTAAAATATTCTCAAGTTTAGGGGAATCCAAACTGACATCAACCTGGGGAATGTTAGGCATACCGGGGCCCACATCGACACTTGGGGTGGGATCCACCCACTTTTTCTTCCTCTGTAATGGGGTCCCGGTATCCAAAATACTTGCAAACTCTGCCTCAGCAAAAGTCTACCTTCTCATCATTGTGGCCAACGATGGGGATCTCGCTGGGCAAGCAGATGTTACCAGAGTTGCGAGAAGGCCTTGCGAAAGTTGTGCGCTAATTTGCTGGCTTTCAAGTCTCGTCGAATCCATTTGTTTTTGCAGCTGCGCCATTATGGGAGCTGGTCCTGGAGGAGGTACCTTGGATGAGGTATCTTCTTTCTCCTTCCCTTTTCTTGTATTGGGTCTGGTGGCGGTAGCGGGTCTTCGAACGATTGGTCCCTTCCGGGTGCTCCTGGGACACACCTGGGAAAAATAATTATGGCTACCCTTGATAATAGGGTGGCATACTCCCTCAATTGTTAAATCCTCTGGGGTGGCCCAATCCACCGGAGGGAGATCTAGTTTGTCTAACCCTTGTCCTTTGTATGATGGGTCCTCCAATGGGCCATCATCTGAGAAACCCTTTGGGAAACCCCAAAGGTCAAGTATCTTCATCAACCCTTTGGACATCTTTGAATGCTAGCGGGCCCAGATATCAAAACTATCTTGGCAATCTACCCAAAAATCTTCAATATCTGCTATATGTGGTGGAGAGGCCCGGGGAAGCACCAAAGCTATCTTTCCTAATGGATCAAAACCTTTTTGGGTGTGGTCAAATTTGACCAGCCCCAGACTCTTTAACTCATTATCTTCCTCCTTTGCTATGGCCAGGCTGTAAGTATAGTTCCCACAAGAGACTGGGAAAAAAACATTGGTCACCTTCTTCACAGTGAAGAGGGAGTGCACCTCCAAAACCTGCCGGTAGAACTCCAAAAGAATGACTTTATCCCCGTAATACTAGGGAAGACGATAGGGTTTTCCAGAGAAGCCAATCACCCAAATATACATGTGCTACTAGAATTGAATGAAATAATTTCTGTAGGTGCTCACCAGGTTCATTGCCTCTTGCGATAACCGGTATCTAGAATCCTTAGTAAGTGTCAAAATGTTTTGGTAAATGAAGGCATTATTTACCCTGCAAAGATGTGGGAAACTGAGTTCCCACTAGATCTAGGGATAATGATCCCATGGCGTAAACTAGCCTGACCCATTCCTAAGAATTCCCATTGTATGTAATCCTAGAAAAGCCAGTCTTTGTTGGGCCAGTGCCCATAGCACGTAGGATGTCATGTAGAAATTTGAATTTTGGAGAACGCGTTTCAACTGTGAGTCCACATGGTTGGCTATGATAGCCGCCCAATTGAAGGTCTGGTTGTGGGTGGTGATGTAGTAGAGGAATTAGAACATCCATGTCGATAAATCTTGGGCATGGGGTTTCCCAAAGATCTGACATAGGAAAATGAGGCCTGCCTGAATGGGCTCTTTGAAATACCTGTGGGGAATCTCCAACTTCATCTTTTTATGGTCCCGCTTTGGGGACTTCAGCTACTGAGAGTTGAGATTTTGCTGGGAAAGGAGGGAAGCTTCTTCAAACTCCTCCAACAACTTGGCCCAGGTGAAAACAACGGATCCCCAGCCCTGAAGCGAAAGTTGCTGCGTCCAGATTGATGATTTGTTGCTGGATATTGTAATGGCTGGGGATCTGCGAGCAAAACAGTCTAAGTAGGTGCATTGTAGAGTGTTTCCAGCCAGAGTATTAGCTCTGGTGATTGCACCAAGCAAGGAAAATTCATAGCCTTATTGATTCTGAAGGCGGCCAAGTGGATGACCATGCTATCTCGGTCAACCTTTTGTTTGTATATGGCTTATACTAAGCCCTACATCTCATCCCAAAGTTTGGGCTCTGTGTCTATTATTTCTTGTACTTTGGAGTCCACTTTGGACCCTGCGAGAATGCCCTCCTTTAGGTATTTGGAGGTTAATGGAAGCTTTTCCAGCATCTTTTCGGCCTTAGTTTTCATGGCTGCTTGAGTAGAGGTAGTAGGAAGCTCCAGGCTATCAGGAGGAGTGATCACTTCAGACATCTTGATCCAACAATCTACAACCTACAAGACCGGAGAACCGTCAGTATTTGATATGACAAATAATCTTTAAAGACTTTGGGGAATTCATTGCCAGATCGAACCTGTCCAAAAATGTGTTAGCATATATTAAAATCCTAGAGTATTAAGATAAATATGAGTTTCTAGGGTATTAGAACAAGTGACAAAGATGGAATAAGGACCCAGGGGCCTCTCAGCACCTAGAGTCTGGAAGAACTAGCCGTTGTCGCCGTGACTGGCAGGGAGCCATACTTGGCTGACGTGGGTCATCACATGGTCGAATGAGAGGCGGTGTAATGGGGATTTAATGGTGACAAGTGGGCTGAAATGGGGGAAATTAAATGCTAGATGGGATGTGGCTTGAATTCCCACTCATGGGAAATTAATCTTGCCATTAAGATGACATGATAGAGGAGAGAGAAAGCTGCCATGGCTTGAACCAGCAAGGTGCCGAGTTTGAAGAGTGGGGACTCCCTCTTGACGAGCTTGACAAAATGGTTTAAAAAATGATGGAGCATAATGAGTTTGATGGGAAGGAAGGATATACATGAGATACAGAGGGTCGAGGCTCTGCAAGGGCCAAGGTGCAGCTCGCAGAACAACAACATATACACAATATTTACAGAGCATTCACACAACATATAGAACTTATAGACACCAAAAAACTACTCTACCACAATGTAGAACATGTACACTAGATTACAACTACACAGAGGGTGGACAACCCTCTGGTAGAGCCAACCCACCAATGGGAGGTAACCCCAAAGAAAAATGCACGAAAGCAAAACAAGACAAAAATGAGCACGAAAATGCACAACAAAAGATAGAAAACCAAACAGGGAAACATAAAACTAGAGGAGGAAAACAAAACAAAAACCAACTTGGAACACGAAGAATGTGGGGAAGACGAGCATGAGAAGTTCTCTACAACAAGTCCACCTTCGAACAATCATGAGTAAGCACTGCAAAACCAATGTTCAATTAGCCACTAAGCACAAGGAGAAATTCGTTGTTTAATCATCTTAATCGCCTTGAAAATGCTCTGAATGCTCTAAGTGTTTTTAATCGCGATAATTGTGAAAATGACAGGTAACACCTATTTATACCCTTAGGGTAAAAATAGGTTGCATTCTTTCTGCAAACTCCAAAATAAGTAGGCCTCTGGACTCTGGGCTCGGGGGATTCCACGCAATCATATCTCCCTGCAAAAAGAAGACATGATGGAAAAGAATCTTGGAGTCCATAATCTGATGCAACAGGACAAATGAAACTCTGGGACCAGGCCCCAGAGACGCAAGAAGATAAACACAAAAGAGAGATAAACCTCGTGGAAGCAAAGTCTGAAGGGAAAATAAAGAAAACCAAAAGAAAACCAAAAGAAAACAAGGGAAGAGCAAAAAGCAAGAAAAGGGGGACCCAACATTTTTCCTACAAAATGTAGAGACGAGTATGCAGGGCATAACAGAAACCACTATCAATTATCCATCTATCACCTTTACTCATTGTAAGGTAGAAAAATGATGTTAATAGAATAAGAGTGTTTTGATACTCAAATCACTTGTCACCTTACATTTAATGTTTAGAGTGGAGGGAAAGATAAGATATTCCCCTTTGTTCTTAAATGCACAAAGGAAGGATCCAAATTGATTAACCCAAAAAGGACCAATGCATATGTGAATTAATCTATTGGAAATAAGAATAAAGAAGGAGATCCTAGGTTTCCCTCTTAAAATGTGGCATGAATGAATGTAAATGTGTGATAGATTTAGAATGATTAAGGATTTGAATTGAAATGGATAGGAGAAATGCACTAACCTTGAAGAATTGCATATCAAAAAATGATGTTAATAGAATAAGAGTGTTTTGATACTCAAATCACTTGTCACCTTACATTTAATGTTTAGAGTGGAGGGAAAGATAAGATATTCTCCTTTATTCTTAAATGCACAAAGGAAGGATCCAAATTGATTAACCCAAAAAGGACCAATGCACATGTGAATCAATCTATTGAAAATAAGAATAAAGAAGGAGATCCTAGGTTTCCCTCTTAAAATGTGGTGTGAATGAATGTAAATGTGTGATAGATTTAGAATGATTAAGGATTTGAATTGAAATGGATAGGAGAAATGCACTAACCTTGAAGAATTGCAGATAAAAGAATGTTGTTTTCTAAGGTCTATACTCTATTTTTGGAAAATCTAAATTATGATCCGGAACCAGAATGCAGAGACGAACAAAACCCCAAAATATTTTTCTGATCTGAATCTGTCTTATGAAAAAGGTCGACCTTGACCCATAAATGTCGACCCTAACCCAATAATGTCGACCTTGACCTACACAAGTCTGATAGAGAATTTGTTCATGGATCCTGATAGTTCGCTAAAAAGGGTATCCAAATATGAGTCCAAATCTGTAGTCCCAAACCTGTACCTACAAGAAAAAGAGGTTTTTTTGTTGGGGGGAAGGGGTTTGTCTTAGTCAAACCCCGATTTAGGAATTAACCTTGAAATCAATAATTGAAATAAGAATGCTAGAAAATAGTAGAATCAAATCTAACAATGAAGCTATGATATTGAATAGATATGTAATTGTAATTCAAATGTAGACAAATATGTAAATATGAAAGCTTAGACTCAATAGAAACCATAAACCTCCATGATTGTATGCTTGGAATCCACCTTAAATAGATGATGAAAGATTTGTGAGGATGCATAAAGGATCTTGAAGGAAGATCACACCATCACAATGGCTAGATCTAGGGCTTGAATGATAAATCTTGAATGCTTGAACCAAATCCCTTCAAAGGCTTGTGAGCTTGAATCCTTGATCTTCAATGGAGGAATTGAATTATTGAGAGGAAGACTTGAACACTTTGAGAGTATGAAAACATGTAGAACAATGGATGCTTGAACAAAATCTTGGTTAGAGCTTTTTGCACTTGGAAGACTTAGAGAAAATGAGAGAGAAAGACTTCCTTTTATATGAAATTAGGGCACAATCTTCTAATGAGGTTGACATAAGAGAATTAAATTCTAATTAGACCCATGCCCCTAGAAGAGGACCTATATTAAATATAATTTAAGAATCACCGCTTCGGAACCTGAAACAGCCGACCCGGAAGCGGGAAATAACTTTTTGCGAAGATCGACATCTAGAAACTGTGGGACCCTGAGATTTGAACCCTGGGTCAAGGTCAAGGTCGACCTTGACCTAGGTCAGGGTCAAGGTTGACCTTGACCGAGGTTAGGGTTAAGGTTGACCTTGACCTAGGTTAGGGTCAAGGTTGACCTTGACCTAGGTTAGGGTCGAGGTCGACATAGACTCAAAAGGTCGACCTTGACCTTGAGGTCAAAGATCTCAGATCTGTAGTCCAAGATGCAAAAATTAGGTTGGAAAGAAGTGGAAGGAGAGGCAGAACAAGGGGAAAGATAGGTCAAAGTTAGAAACCCATTCAAGGTGCTTGATATGAACCCAAACCACCTACTCAAAAGGCTAAAATAGTCTACCATGGAAGTGCTTCCATTTTTCAACTATACATTTAGCCCCCACTTTAGCAGGAGTATAGAAATCAAACATGCTCATGGTAAAGTTAGAAGAAAGACACGGGTGGATCAAAATGAAGTAGAATATCACTAAGTCAAGGACATGATCCCCTAGACCAAGGATTCTTACTCAACATACATACATAAAGATATGAAAGTAAAGAGCAATCAATCATAGAAAACATACATGATTACATAAGCAAGACAAGAACAACATTATAGATAACATAGCTTCATGATCTAATCCTACTAGCATGAAAGCAAAAGAGAGAAGGAAAAGTGATTACCTCACCTAGTAAGATGCCTACCTTACTATGAATCACCAAGGAGGGAGAGCCCAATAGGTTCACCCATAAATTGTGCTTTTATAATTGTAAATGCATCTTCTGACGACTTTTAAAATATCCATAGATCCACGTTCTTGTATCACTATGGAATATAAAATGCGCGTCCATTCAGGATTTAGCAACTTATGTGCGTTACCTTTTGAGGATTTAGCATATTGTAAAATAAAAGGGTGCATATCTCTTCAGGATTTAGCAACTTGTGTGTGTTACCTTCCAAGGATTTAGCAAAAATAAAAGTAAAAATTCATATGATCTCTTCAAGATTTAGCAACTTATGTGTGTTACCTTCTGAGGATTTAGCATGCTGCAAAATGTAAATAAACATAAACTATAGTACAAGGGAGACCCTATATATGCCCCCCTCCTTATCATGACTACCCACTAGGAAGGATAATGAAGAGAAAAGAGGATACCTAATTCACAAGGTAAGGAGATATCTAGCTTAACAACAATGTATACCATATTCTTAGTGAAGAACCTTGACTCTTACATCCAAGAACATAGATAATCATGAAATGGATATGTCACTTATGGAAAAAGGATCCTCAAAGAGGAATAGATCTTATCAACAAGACCCCCACCATAGAGGAGTGCTTAGGATAAAATGTCATCTTCTAAAGAAAAGAGGGATCAAAGATTCAATCATCAAGCCCCCTGCGATGAAGAGGAAGAGGAATCTCAGAATGAAGGAGTCAAACTCTAACCAAAGCAAGGGCAAGAGTTTATCAAAAGCATAGTTTGAAAAATAAAGAAGAGGTGATGACCTAGGAAAATCACCTCTCATATAAGAGGGTATCCATAGTCAAAACATAAATATTTATAAGGAAATAATGTTATATGATAAACAACTGCCACTAAGCTAACGAAAGTAGATCCTTAGATAGAGGAAGAAGGAAAATACCTTGCCCCCCAGGGGTGAAAGCAAGGGATATATAAAATTATATCAAGAGATATTGTAGCAAAGAGATATCATGTGAGAAGTGAAAAAGTAACCCTTGTGAGGGATAACACATTATTCAATTTCCAAGGTGGGAGATTTATCAACCATGGAAACCCAATGTCAAACAAAAAAATAGGTTATAATAAAGGACATAGATCCTTAATTCAAACCAAGATTTTCATGTATGATTAGATATCACATAATAGATAGATACTGCTTAACCAAGGGAAAGTGGATCCCAAAAAGACATAAAATAAGGAGATGGCATCCTTGCCCCCCAAGTGTAGGGACAAGGATGAAAGGGACCTATTATATTTCTCACAATACTATGCAAGACAACGAGCCCCCAAGTATTAGGCTAACATTGTTTACATAATATGGAGTTCCATAATAGGAACATAAATGTTATTTAGAGAAAATAGGATTGAAATATAACTCATTGCCATGTGTTAAATAAATAACTTTACTATTAATGAGCTGCCTAATATTATAATGTAAAGCATGACATTCATTAGAGTGATAATGAAATCTATAATAGAAACAAAAAGGAAGAATCTTCAAGTATAGACTACATTTCTTTTTGTGTTTAAGTCTAGTAATCATCTTAACACAAAGGAGCTTAGGAAAAACAACCTCTTGGTCAAATTCCTTCATAGGGTCATCATGTTTTAAAATGTTATTTGATATGTTGGTAACATTGATGTGTTGTTGAGGATTAAATCCCAATCCATAAGAATGCTCATGCCCCCAATTCTGTAAGGGCATTTGAATTCCTTGTTTATGCTTCGCACATCCTTGAGTATGGAATCCTTTCTTAACCAATAAATGATAACTATGACCATAACAAGAAGCCATATGAAAATAAGTGAATTGAACTCCAGTAGTCACTAAGTCATCATTAGTATGTTCGATAGATTCACAAGAAGGAAAAATAAAGGAATACATCCTAGGAGAAGATGGGGCAGGAGCTTGATTCTCCATAGCATCATCACTAAGAGGGAGAGCATCAAGGGAATTCATATCATTTTCCGCTAATGCCTCATCACTAGAATAAATCCCAAATGGAGGTAAAGAATCTATAATGTTTTCCTCTTTCTCTAAAATGTCTACATAAGGAGAGTTTATTTTAGAAAATGAGTCATCATCATGTATGAATATGTCATCCATTAATATGTCACCCTCTTGTATCAAAGATTCTTCACAAGGAGGGGATAAATCAATGTCTTTATCCAAGGGTTCATCCCAAAAATTAGAATCACCCATAATGGCTTCATGAGGAAGAGAGTAATCAACATCCGAATCCAAAGGTTCAACCCAAATAGGAGGATTATTAGCCCTATCAATAAAGCACATTATAGGAGCGCCTAAAGCTTGATCCTTAAAGGAGAAAGAATTGTATTCTAAAGTAGGCTCATAGAAAAGACATATATTAGGAGAAGAATTAACATCAATCCTTAACTCATCTCCATGGAGGGAAAGAATAAAGTCATCTTCTTTCTCTAATATATCCTTCCAAGGTAATACAAGAGATGGAAAAGAAATATCACACTCATTAAATGAAGTCTTTGTAGGTGTATCAATGTTGTAAATAGAGGAGTATGAAGGTAACCATGCACACATCCCATGGTAGAGGTCAATTGGAGAAGTTGTGGAGGAGGATAAAATAAGAATAGGATCCATGGAGATCTCATTTGAACCATTTTCATCCTCACTTCCATGTACCTCATTAGGGGATCTATCCTCTTTAGCAACAAAAGCCTCATCAAAGTATTCAAAAAAAAAATCATACATGTTGAACACAATGAAAAATGTAAATGTTTTTGTATTTTGAAAGAATTTTTGTGATTTTTATGAATTTTGAGATATAAATGCAAGAGCATAAAATAAAACTTACTTTTATATGCATGCAAGATCTAATATGAAGTGCAAATATAACACCAAAAAGAAAGAGTTGTTCACGTTGGGTTCACCAAAATGTAAAGGTAGAAAAATGATGTTAATAGAATAAGAGTGTTCTGATACTCAAATCACTTGTCGCCTTACATTTAATGTTTAGAGTGGAGGGAAAGATAAGATATTACCCTTTATTCTTAAATGCACAAAGGAAGGATCCAAATTGATTAACCCAAAAAGGACCAATGCACATGTGAATCAATCTATTGGAAATAAGAATAAAGAAGAAGATCCTAGGTTTCCCTCTTAAAATGTGGCATGAATGAATGTAAATGTGTGATAGATTTAGAATGACTAAGGATTTGAATTGAAATGGATAGGAGAAATGCACTAACCTTGAATATTTATAGATCAAAGAATGCTATTTTCTGAGGTCTGTACTCTATTTCTAAAAAATTTGAAGTATGATCCGGAACTAGAATGAAGAGACGAAGAAAACCCATAAATATTTTTCTGATCTGACTCCATCTTATGAAAAAGGTTGACCTTGACTCACAAATGTTGATCCTAACCCAATAATGTCGACTTTGACCTGCACAGGGCTGACGGAAAATCTATTCGCGGATCCTGATAGTTCGCTGAAAAGGGTATCCAGATCTAAGTCCAAAATCGCAGTCCTGAACCTATACCTACAAGAAAAAGAGGTTTGTTTGTTGGGGGAAGGGTTTTTCCTTAGTCAAACCATGATTTAGGAATTAACCTTGAAATCAATAATTGAAATAAGAATACTAGCAAGTAGTAGAATTGAATCTAACAATGAAGCTATGATATTGAATAGATATGTAATTGTAATTCAAATGTAGAAAAATATGTAAATATGAAAGCTTAGACTCAATAGAAACCATAAAACTCCATGATTTTATGCTTGGGATCCACCTTGAAGAGATGATGAAAGAGTTTTGAGGATGCACAAAGGATCTTGAAGGAAGATCACACCATCATGATGGCTAGATCTAGGGCTTGAATGATAAATCTTGAATGCTTGAACCAAATCCCT
>MU226020.1:137178-151544 GCA_018584345.1 Thuja plicata
TTGAGAGCTTGAAAACATGTAGAACAATGGATGCTTGAACAAAATCTTGGTTAGAGCTTTTTGCACTTGGAAGACTTAGAGAAAATGAGAGAGAAAGGCTTCCTTTTATATGAAATTAGGGCACAATATTATAATGAGGCTGACATAGGAGAATTATATTCCAATTAGAACCATACCCCTAGAAGAGGACCTATATTAAATATAATTTAAGAATCAACGCTTCGGAACCTGAAATAGCCGACCCAGAAGCGGGAAATAACTTTTTGCAAAGACCAACATCTGAAAACTGTAGGACGCTAAGATTTGAACCGTAGGTCAAGGTTGAGGTTGACCTTGACCTAGGTCAGGGTCAAGGTTGACATAGACCCAAAAGGTCGACCCTGACCCCTAGGTCAAGGATCTTAGATCTGTAGTCCAGGATGCAAAAATCAAGTTGGAAAGGAGTGGAAAGAGAGGCAGAACAGGGGGAAAGATAGGTCAAAGTCAGGAACCCATTCAAGGTGCTTGATATGACCCCAAACCACCTACTTAGAAGGCTAAACTAGTCTACCATGGAAGTGCTTCCATTTTCTGACTATACACTCATATATGAAATAAGTGCAATTTTCTCATCTTCATCAGAATCATCTTTCATAGCAACATAAACAACTTCTATATCATGGTCATCCAATTTATTAGATTCACTATTAGTTTCTTCTTCAACAATATAACCATATTTCTTACCTTTGTCTTTATAGTCCTTATACCTTCTAAAATTTTTGTCATCCCTTTTGTCTTTGTACTTGCTTTCTCTTCTTTCATCCTTGTCATTCCTGTCAGGGCATCTTGTTAGGATTAACAAGGCAGAAATAACAGTTACATGCATAAATATAATCTATAATAGAGAATAATAAACCAAACTAAAAGAGAACACAAGACACAGATTTAACATGGTTCACCCAATCCCTGGGCTACGTCCAACAAACAACAAAGTCCAATATTATTCTTATCCAGTGATTAAAATCAGATCGTAATGTGTAGATCTCTCATAGCTTAATACCACTGTAAAACATACAACATAATAATGAAACCCTAACCCTAAGCCAATTTATACAAATTTATGCCGCTTTAGGGTTAGAACATGTCGGTCAAGAAATTGGTTGAAAATAAGACTCAATTTTTTTTCCTAAACCCCACGCCTTGCAGAAAGGTAAATCACTTAAAAGGTGAATCACTTTCCTGATCAATCACCATAATATAACAATCTCCCACTTGGGGACTGATCAGAATCCACATAAACCAATAATTCTCCCACTTGGAGACTGATCTTGTAGCTAAACCACTACCCTGTGAAGCTCCCACTGGATCCAATCTTCCTAGACTTTGCTATTCTCTTAGTCTATTCAATCTAGAAGACCAACAAAAACTGAACAAGAATTTAGGTTCTCCCTCATTACAACCTTTGTAAACATATACGTTGGATTATCGTCTATATGAATATTTTCCAGCTTTAACTGCCCATCATCCAAAACTGATCGAATGAAATGATACCGCAACTATATGTGCTTTGTCTTTGAATGCAAAGAAGAATTCTTTGCAAGACGAATGACACTCTGACTATCTAAATACAGATAGTTATCCGCCTGTGGATGTCCCAATTCTTCCATGAAGAATTGAAGCCATATAATCTCCTTGGCTGCCTCAATAGCAACAACATACTCTGCCTCTGTAGTGGATAAAGAATTCACCTTTTGTAACTGAGAAATCCAAATCACTACTATCCCACCAATAGTAAATACATAACCTATAGTACTCTGCCTGGTATCTATATCTCCTACCAAATCTGAGTCAACATAGCCATGAATAGTAGTAGTAGAGCCCCCAAAGTGTAAACACTTATTAGATGTACCTCTCAAATATTTGAGAATCCATTTGATTGCATTCCAATGCTCAATCCCAGGGTGACTCATATACCTAATAATGACTCCCACTGCATGTGCAATGTCTGGCCTAGTACAGACCATAGCATGCATTAAGCTCCCTACAACTGAAGCATAAGGTATCTTGGCCATTTTAGCCTCTTCTTCTAGTATCTTTGGACACATCTCCTTAGTCAATTTCAAATGACCAGGCAAAGGTGTAGTGATGGCTTTGGCATCCTTCATGGAGAATCTTTGCAACACCTTTTCAACATAATCAGCCTGAGATAGAGCTAATTTTCTGTTCTTCCTATCTCTGCAAATTTTCATGCCAAGGATTTGTTTTGCTGCCCCCAAATCCTTCATAGCAAAATATTTTTCTAACTGTTGTTTCAATCCCTTAATATGATCCATGTTAGACCCAGCTATAAGCATATCATCAACATATAAACATAAAATAATGCAGATATCCTCATTTAACCTCTTGAAATAAACACAATGGTCATAATTACATCAAGTGTATCCATTCTCATTCATAAAAGCATCAAACTTAATATACCATTATCGAGGTGCTTGCTTTAAGCCATATAATTTTTTTTGCAATTTGCACACTAAACTCTCCTTACCCTTGACCTCAAATCCCTATGGCTGTACCATATATAATTCTTCATTCAAATCACCATGAAGAAAAGCTGTTTTAACATCAAGCTTCTCTAAATGCAAATCTTCAGTAGCCACAATACTTAAAATAGTACGAATAGAAGTCATTTTAACAACTGGAGAAAATATCTCATCAAAATCAATACCATGTTTCTGTGCAAATCCTTTTATGACTAATCTGACTTTAAATCTTTTCTTACCTCCATCTTCTTCTTTCAACCTGTAAACCCATTTATTCTGCAAAGTCCATTTACCTGCAGGTAACTTACATAAATCCCAAGTTTGATTTTTCAGCAAGGAGTCCATTTCATCTGTCATTGCAGACTCCCACTAAAGCTTTGTATCCACCTGCATAGCTTCATTATAACAATCAGGTTCACCACCATCAGTTAATAAAATAGAATATAAAGAAGGTGAAAATCTATCTGGAGGTCTACTTAGCCTTGTTGACCATCTAACATTCACTGGGGTGTGTGGTATTTATTGTTGCTATTGTTGCAGAGCATAAGGAATTACTGGAACATAATCTTTTGGAGTATCATCCAACTCTACATAATCAGTGTCTTTCTTCTCATGCTATCGCAACAGATCTTTGTACACCATTTTCTCATTGAATATGACATTCCCGCTTCTTAAAATTTTACAATTTTCAAAATCAAAAATTCTATACCCAAATTCATGAATGCCATATCCAACAAATACACATTTCTTTGATTTTGCTTCCAGCTTGGTTCTATTTTCAAAATTTATATGTGCAAATGCTTCACAACCGAAGGTTCTGAGAAAAGAATAACTTACCTTCTTACCAGTCCATGCTTCCTCTAGAATACCACAACCCAAAGGAGTAGAGGGACCTGTGTTGATTAAATAAATAGAAGTATTTACAACCTCTGCCCACATGTTTAAGGGGAGCCCAACATGCAATCTCATAGTCCTTGCATGCTCCATTATTGTCCTGTTCATGCGTTCAACCAATCCATTTTATTGTGGAGTTCTTGGGACCGTTTTCTACCTATGGATACCATTAGAGGGACAATAATATTCAAATTATTTACTGCAATACTCACCACCATTATTAGATCTGAGACATTTTAATCTTTTACCAGTCTCATTTTCAACCAAGCTTTTCCATTTCTTAAAAGTTTCAGTACATCAGATTTTTGCCTAAGGAAATAAATCCATACTTTCCTAGTTGCATCATCAATGAAAGTAACATAATACTGAGAGCCACCAAGGGAAGATACATGAGCTGGCCCCAATACATCTGTATGCACAAGCTCTAATTTATCATGTTTCTTTTCCTTCCCACCCTTCAAGAAACTAACTCTCTTTTGTTTCCCATACACACAACTTTCACAGAAATCTAAGTTTACACATTTCAGACCTGGTAAAAATTTATTTGAGTGAAGTAATTTCATACCTTTCTCACTCATGTGCCCAAGTTTGTTGTGCCATAGTGCTATTTTTGTATCCACATCAACTGTTTCATGTTCAACCTGCTCAACTGCAACAACTATTTCTGAACATTCATTTTTCTCTGTAACAATTAAAGTAGAAGGAATAGTATTGCTTGTACAAAGATATAAGGTGCCTACTTTCACACCTTTTGCTACTACTAAGGAACCTTTTGAGACCTTCCAATTTTTATCATTAAAAGTAACTATGCAACCCTCATCACCTAGTTGCCTTGCTGAAATTAAATTTCTACTCAGCCTTGGAACATGTCTTACCTCTTTTAGTAGCCAATGATTCCCATTCTGCAACTTAATCTTAATTCTTCCCTTCCCAAAAATTTGACACGGTTCATTATCTCCCAAATAAAATAGCCCAAAATCATCTTGGACATAATAAATAAAATAACTCCTATGGGGTGTAGCATGAAAAGAAGCCCCTGAATCTAGAACCCATAAATCATCAGCATTTTCAAGGGAAAGGACCAAAACATCATCATCAAATTTATTACTTACCACATTTGCCTTCTTATTTCCTTCTTGTTTGTCTCCTTTATTTTTCTGAGACCAACAATCTTTCTTCTTATGACCTGGTTTTCCACAGTACCAACAGTCACTAGGTCCTCTTAATTGAGACCTCTTTCCCTTTGACTTCCCTCGTGATTTCCCATGATTTCTAGAGTTGTTTCCTTTATCTCTTGTTTTGCCTCTGCTTTCTGCATTCAACACACTACCTGATGTAGATACACCTGAGCTTTTCCTACAAATTTCCTCACTCAGAATAACGCCAATAACATTGTCAAATTTTAGGGTGTTCATATTAGAAACAGAGTTACTAACGACCATTATCAAGCTATTCTAGCTTTTTGGCAAAGAACACAGAATCAAGAGAGCCCTAATTTCTTCATCAAAATTAATATTCATAGAGGATAATTGACTAGTAACTGTATTAAACTCATTTAAATGATCAGCCACTAACCCACCTTCTACCATCTTCATATTAAATAAGTGCTTCATAAGAAATACCTTATTCAAAGTGGAAAGCTTTCATACAACTTTGCTAGGGATTCCATCAACTCTTTAGTTGTCGTTGATTTTGTAATATTAAACAACACCGATTGAGCTAGGCATAAGCGAATGCTGCCTAGTGCCTTTCTATCTAGAATGTTCCAATCCTCTTGAGACATAGCTGGATCTTTCTTGGACACTCCTTCCAAAGGTCTCCATAAATCCTTCTGATAGAGATAGTCCTCCATCTGCATTTTCCATAATTGAAAGTTCTTCCCATTAAACTTTTCAACCTTTAGCCTACCCTCATCTGCCATAACTCTCACTTGACCGTGAGACTCCCACTCAGCCATGAGACCTTCTTGTAGAGGATAATTGAAAACAACCGTAGCTCTGATACCACTTGTTAGGATTATTAAGGTAGAAATAACAGTTACATGTAGGAACATAATCTATAACAGAGAATAATAAACCAAACCAGAAGAGAACACAAGATACAAAGATTTAACGTGGTTCACACAATCCCTGGGCTACGTCCACCAAATAACAAAGTCCAGTATTATTCTTATCCAGTGATTACAATCAGATCACAATGCGTAGATCCCTCACAACTGAATACCACCATAAAACATACAACATAATAATGAAACCCTAACCCTAAGCCAATTTATACAAATTTATGCCGCTTTAGGGTTAGAACATGTCGGTCAAGAAATTGGCCAAAAATAAGACTCAAAATTTTTTTCCTAAACCCCACGCCTTGCAGAAAGGTAAATCACTTAAAAGGTGAATCACTTTCCTGATCAGTCACCATAATATAACACATATTGCTGCAATATGTCCAACTTTGTTACATGAAAACATATTATAGGAATTTTACCTTTGAATTTTCCTTTTCCTCTCTTTATTTTTCTAGACATAAGTTCCTCAAGTTCATCATTAGAAGTGTCACTGTCACTAGTCACATGTCTTTCTTTTCCTTTCTTAGATTTATGAAGAGTCAATTGTGATTTGAATGTAGAATTAACATTGTGAGGGGTGAAATTATCAAAATTTGATAACTCAAAAGCAAGAAGTCTACCAACTAGACCTTCCAAAGTTAAGTTGTTACCAGGAGTACATCTCAGTTCTTGTATAGAATAAAATCTAATAGCATAAATAGGAAGTAGGGTTCTCAATACCTTGCTAATAATAGTATCATCATCAATAGTTCCATTAGCTCCTCTAATAGCATTCACAACCTCCTTAACTCGGCTACAATATTGAACAATAGTTTCACCTTCTAACATTCTTATTTGATCAAAGTTACCTCTCAAGCTTTCATATTTGGATCTTAGTACATTTGTATCACCTCCATAGATAGCTTCCAATGTGTCCCACATTTCTTTTGCAGTAGTACAGTCTTTTATGTCTTCAAATTCAGGATAACTTAGGGCTGATGCAATCTCCAACATTGCTTGATTATATTCTTAATTTTCCTTCATCTGCTGAGCTGTCAAAGGTGTAGGCACAGTTATGTAGTCATGTTCCACATAGTATCTTTTTGCTTCTCTAATACTAGCTAGGTGTAGCTTCATCAAACTTTTCCATGCAAGGAAGTTCTCTTTGTTCAGCCTTAGTACCTCCTTTTTATACATCTTGATCTTTAGCTTTACGTACCTTCAAACTTTTCCTTACAAGCACCACAATGCTCTGATACCAATTTTTAGAGTGATTTAAAATAACTGAGAGGGGAGATGAAGCAGTTATCCTTAGGTCTAGATGTACCAATTGAACTTTCAAAACACTTTAACCAACTCAAATCTACTCAACAATCCACTCGGTCTCTATAGTATATGATACATAATATAAACTTGTAGTCCACTATCCTAAAGTAATCAAATTGAAGAATATAAAACTCTTAACAATACAATACAACACATCATATATCATTCATACAAGTATGACACCATAATTTAACGTGGAAACCCAATATGGGAAAAACCACCAATAAATGCTACCAATATTTCACTCTTCTAAAGTGAGCTCTGTGAGGAGCCAACCCTGTTAAAGGTTACAATACACACTGTTAGGTGTGACCCTGTTAAAGGATTTAATTACCCTATTAAAATTGAGCCTTGTTAGAGGACTTAGATCATTCCATTATAATCTCACCTTGATCAAAGGATCTACAATATGACTGTTAGGTCAACCTTGATTAAAGGATTTTGACTGATACAATGGTTAGAAAGTAACAATAGTTTTGATCTAAAACATACAACTCACTTTGAAAATACATATCCACTTTCACTTAAATTATAATTCAATAACTGGCCTCCATTATCATCTCTATCTCTTTGATCTTCTTGGAAATCTGTCAAGCAATCACCACTTCATAGGTCTATACTTCTCTTCTCAGCCTTCTCTTCCTTCTTCTTAGATTTTCCAATCAACTGAATCAACCTCATACCCATAACCTGCAATTAGGTTAGTCTTATACCTCTTTGATTAGGTATCTCAATCTTTTGTCGCTTAATCATCACCATATATCTTAGGGTTTGGTCAGATCCAACAAATCCTTCCAACATTTCGTTCTCCTTCTAATTTATAGATACATCTCAAAACTCATTTCTTGAATCCATACATGGTAACGTGGTTAAACATATATTAAATGCTCATTGAATTCTCCACAACATTCTTCCTTATCTTAAATACACTTTACATATCCCAAGAATTCAACTATGTCAGCTGGGATCTCAAATCTTTCTTCAAATTGTAAAATACTGACACTCAGCCATCCTGTGTTCTTCCACTCAGTCATCACTAGATAAATCAGTAAATACTGATGCTCGGTCGACACTGTATTTTCTCCACATGTACTGGTGCTCGGTTGACACTCACATCACTCGGCATAAACACAAGTTCCTTAATCTTTTGCTCTTTTGCTCGGTCAAGACTAAACTTTTAGTCTTCCAATCTTCACTTGATGTTAAAGATAAACAACACATTGCCTTGCCAATGTGAAATCTAATCAAGTACCCATTGTAGTTTCACATAACACAACCATTTCACTAGGCCTTCTTATTATCTCCTCTTTTTAAATCTTCTTCATCAATAAATTGATATGGCACTTTACTAGATAAAAACTATCTTACCAGTTAAGGTTTGACATCAATGAGTTCATTGAAAGAGATACTTTACTTTTAAATTTGAAATCCTACATTTTCAGATATGGATACTACCAAGATTGTAGACATTACAAAACACCCTAGACTATAATCAGAGAAACACCCTTATAAATCTTTTGATGAATATCCGCTCAGAGTATTTTTTATTGTTCCTTACTGTGTTTTTCATGTGGAATAAATTAGGGAATATATTCATTCTAATCTCAAATAATTGGGCAGTTCTTAGATATTAAATCTCTATTCAACCAAGCTTTTAGTTAATTTTCAGCTCAAAGCTGAATTTAAGGTTTTGGAGGAGAAAAAAATAGCTTAGGTTATTAAATTTATGTACTTTGATGAAAATGAGTGGGTTTGATATGTTTTGATTTAGATACATGTAGAATTCATATGGTTAGATAAGCCTTATAAGATTACCAAGGGCATTATAATGACAGTAACTGGATTTAGCTCATCTGGTGATATCCCTATGCTAAAATATGTGAAGAATAAAGTTGTAACTAGATCATAGTTTGATAAAAGAGCCATGAAAATTAATGACATCATATAGTTGGATGTGAAATTTTCTTCTATGTTCATTGGATACAAGGTTTACTACTCTAGCCGGGATAGCTCTCTATCAACTACAATTATATATGCAGCATATAAGATGATAAAGGAAAATGCAGATTATGATTGGTGTGAAGTACTAAGGGATCAACTAATGGAGAATTTTTCTAAGATCAAGAAGGAAAAGAAACAAACTTTCAAATTCAATACATTGATCATGTGCCTATTTTTCCACATTATGAATGAATTTTATAAAATTGGAAAGATTTAGTAGTCAAATGATTTGTTGGTTCCTGAAATGGGCTTTACACTATCAATAGCCACTAGTACACCCTTGAACACATTCTACAGAGTAGCCAACTCTAATGTTTAGAGAACTATAAGAGGAATGGACCAACTAACATGGATGCGAACTTATCCCTCTACACTTTAGGTTCTGCTAAACCTAGGGGGAACACCCTTTAATGTTTTGGAATATAGATTTAAAACTCTGATAACCATTATTTGCAAGAAGAAAACTCATAAAAACTCCAACATGATTAAGATAGACCATATAATGGCTAATCATCTATCGAATCTTACCCTTTTGGAGCATAAGATGTAATAACTTACTAACGAGCAATAGAAGTAAAGATATTCTTCATTTAAATTATTTTGTTGTAGAAGGTAACTTAGCAAAACATGAATAACCTTATACTTGTATGATTCTCAAAGCTCAGACCAGTGCCTCATCCATTTGGGTATCAGAGTCATTAGTAATATTAGATAGTATGGTTTCATTTATAGCATTGATCTAAGAGTATTGCCTTGAAATACCTCTTCAACAATAACACCAGATCAAACTACTTATCCTAATCCTTGTATGACTTTGTTAGATTTGCACTATCAATACAACATTTAAATGATCATTTAGATCATAGCATGAAATAAAATTTACATACATCACAATAATGCACTAAATGAGATAAACCCTTGATTCATTTCATTTAAAACTTTGACAAAAATGTACAAAAGGAGAGATCTAAACCAAAAGGAGAGATCTGAACCACCATTGTATCTCAAATGAATATGTGATATTTTATTATAATACACCTCCCAACTCCATGAAAACCCTTATACAAAATCATACTGGTTTATTTCAAAATGCTTTCTAGAATCTTACAGTGCTATTCTTTCTAAGCTAAGACATGCTGCCTGATTCCTAAAACTCAAATCCTCCTTTTTTTTGAAGGCCTAGAAATCTCCTTTTATAAAACAAGGGGGCCAACAAGCTCCAGGCTGAACAAGAAAAAAACTAATTATTACAATTTAAACTGTATGACACCTAGACCATAAGAAAACAAGATATTTCAACTTTCCATTGTAACTGATCCTCCACACTTCTTACCTGCATAGTCAAAAAGAGTAATATGTTTGATAGGGAAGTAACATTATTTCTAAGTGGATCATGTGTTCTCCTAGCCCATTCAAGTATGCATCAAATGACTCAGTTGGTGACAAGAATGCTACTGTGGGAGAAAACAAATGCCAGAGTCGAGCCAATAACACACAAATTGTGGGTGCAATACAAGAGAAGCCAGGATGAAAGATTCTCATGAGAACTCTTTCAAGAAATTCCCAATGCTCTGAAAGCATTTTAGAAAGAGTGACCCAAGGACTTGACGCCTCCTCTTTGGTGCAGGAGCACCTAGGATAGAGAAGCATTTTCAGTTTGTAAGGTGTTTTGTTCTACCATTTTTGTGATGACCGATGTCAATTGGTGAATAAACACCATAGTTTCTTAAATAGTTATTTTCTAGTTTAAGTGTGTGTAGAGGTAGCTTATAAACCTATATAAATCCAAAAAGGCTCTAGTAACCATAATAGGTGAACTAGCACTAAGTATACTAGTGCTCGGGAAACTCTGTTTCTCAGGAATGCTACTCGGGAATGTTGCTCGGGTTACACTAGGTTGCTCGAGTATGCTGTGCAGAATGCTTGGGAACATCACTCAGTAATGTCTCTCGGGTTACACTTGGTGTTCGAGGTTGTTACTCGGTGATGTTTCTTGGGGTTTCTTGGAGATTTTGGGTTTGTTGATAGGTGCTGGGGTATAGAAGACAAATTTTATTTTGACACTCAGGAATGATGTTTGGTAATGGCAGTCTGTTGCTCCGTTATGTCGGTTGACAACCTAGGAAACGTGAGATGTGACATTTGTGACTAGCTGGGTCAACTACAACAGCTCTCAATGTGTCTTTTTTTTTTTTGTCTTTGATGGACATGGACACCTATTCCAGTCATGGGAGGGTCATTTATGGATCGACAATGCCTTCTGTGCAAGGTGGTTGAAGTTGTTAAAGGGCATGAGATATTTTGGAGATATTTCTGAGAGATAGCTATATAGTTGAAAGCTTCTGTAAGAGAGTAAGAGACAAAAGATAGAAGAAAGTATGCATTTTTTTTTGTAATAGACTAGAGTTTGTGAATACATAAAGCATTTAGAGAATTATCTTAAGCATTTTGTGATGGATTCCATGTGCAATACGTATTATTATATTCTTTCGGTTGAACCAGTTGGTTTATCTTGGAGGATGGATCAATTCTTCTAGATTCCACGATATGAAATAGTAGCTTTACAGTGAGAACCAGGTCTAGAGCACTTGAGGTGAAGATCTTAGTGACTTCCTCAAGTTAGGGTTTGATAATACCCTATAAGTTCCATTAAGAGGCCTTGAAGTAGAGTCAGGATGACTCTCAGAAACAACTAGACCTAGTATCTACATCAAATTAGTATCAGAGCAAGTTAGAGAATTGGGATTGTGTTGTTTGGGTGTGATTTTCAAAAGAGTCTATAAATTCATCCAACATGGCGTCCAATGCAGATTTGGCAAGAGATTTCAGAGAGAAGAGAGAGGAGAATAGATTCCTGAAGGAGCAGCTAGCAAAAATGGCACACAAGTTGGAAGAAGTGCAACTTTGAACTACAACAGTCATTGAACTAATGAGAAGGGTAAATTAGTGGCTGAGGAGGACGTGATCCTAGAGCCATAACCTATGCTTTAAGAAGAGCCATTCTTGAAAGCATCAAAGGAAATGAGTGGTAAGTCCTTAGAAGGTGTGCCTCTATTTAGTGGCAAAATAGATCCAAAATTAATCATGGAGTGGATATAAGGTCTTGAAAATCACTTTGATTATGATAGTGTGATCGAAGCTCAAAAAGTTAGAATAGCCAAGACAAGATTGAGAGGAAATTCTCTCACTTGGTGGAAATTTGTCCAAGATGAAAGAGAAAAAGGGGGAAAGAACCCCATAACAAGTTGGAAAGGTATGGTGGTTAAGATGAAGGAAAATTACCTTGCTAATGATTATGAAGTACAGTTGCAGAAGAAAAGGCAGAATGTGAGGCAGAAAGACTTGGAAGTTAGTGCCTATACAAAAGAGTTTCATAAGCTATGCTTAAGGTCCCATGTGATGGAAGAAGAAAGCCTAAAGGTAGCAAGGTATCATAATGGCCTCAAATGGAGTATCCAAGAAGAGATCAGTCTCTTAAGCCCCAAGACTGTACACCAATGCTATCAACTAGCCCTTAAAGTGGAAGAGAAGTTCAAGAAGAAGCAATACTCAAATAGTAGAGGCAGAGGAAGAGACAATAGAGGTCATAAAGGAGGATATGGAGGAAGGAATCTTGAAGCTAAGAATCAGAGTGAGAACAAACTCACAGAGTGCCAAGGAGAATCCAGTAACATTAGAGGTGGTTACAACTGAGGAAGAGGTTCAAACAACAGTTCAAGAGGAAGAAATGATAATCAAGGAAGAGGATCCTACTTCTCTTCAATGAAGTGCTATAACTGTCAGCAATTTAGGCATCCTGCATATCGGTGTCCAACAAAGAGATTTACTTCACAAGAAGAGAAAAGAGCTAACTATGTGCAAGAAGAGCCTTCTAGCAGAAAGATTGTAGAAGTCACCATAGGATCAGAAATGGGAGATCATTTGATGTTTTGGAGAGTAGTCCTCAAAGAGCCCGTCAAAGAAGAACCAAGCCAAAGAAGATATTTGTTTCAAGTCAATTGCAAGGTACTCGGTAAGGTCTGTAAAGTTATCGTAGATTCAGGTTCTACTGATAATATAATTTCTGTAGAAGCTATTGAAAAGTTAAAATTGACAAGGATACCTCACACTAATCCTTACAAAGTTACTTGGTTGAATAAAAATTAACATGTAATAGTCAATGAAAAAGCTTGGATAGAATTTTCCATAGGGAGGTATAAGGATAGAGTTTTGTGTGATGTCCTGCCCATGCACTAGTACATTTGACCTGGATTTTCCACCAAAATGTTTGACCATGAAATAAAAAAGTTTTGGTTGGTCGTTATAGAAGGAAAACTTTCATTTTTTTTTTAATTTGTGCCCGTGTTCGTCGCAAGTTCGACCACAAGAATAACTTAAAAAGATAAAAAAGTTTTGGTTGGTCGTTATAGAAGGATAACTTTCATTTTTTTTAATTTGTGCCCGTGTTTGTCACAAGTTCGACCAAAAGAATGAGTTAAAAAAAATATTTCATTTCATTACTACCACGACGAATGTTTTCAAGGTTGCAGCGCGAAACCTCATCGACACTGTTTGGAAGCTCATCGGCACTGCGGATTTGACACTGACTAGGTAATGTGATTTTGTTTTCCTGACTCTTGTCAAAGTCATGGATTGCTTATCCATTATATAGATTGTCTGTACTAGGGTTTGAACCCCTCATTTTGATAAAATATTTGATAAAAATTCCCCCTCCATTATGCTTTGATGGATATCAATGCTTTGTTCGAAAGCTCCAATTTTGTCACAGGCTGGAAGGATGCTTGCAAAGGTTGTGGAATTTGGATTTAAACAGTTGATGTACCTTGTCTATCCTTCCACATTTTGCATACATGTCTACCATGGAGCTTGCGCAACTATAACATCTGACAAATATCCCTCTTCTATTATCTTTTGATGAATATACATACCCTGTTCGAAAGCTCCCATTTTGACACAGACTGGAAGGATGCTAGCTGCAAGGGTTGTGGCATTTGGATTTACACCTGCCAACTGCATTTGTTTGAAATCTTGTAAAGAATTTTCAACATATCCATTTTGTTTGAAATCTTGTGCAACTATAACATCTGACAAATATCCCTCTTCCATTATCTTTTGATGAATGTCCATACCCTGTTCAAAAGCTCCCATTTTGACACAGACTGGAAGGATGCTGGCCACAAGGATTGTGGCATTTGGATTTACACCTGCCAACTGCATTTGTTTGAAATCTTGTAAAGAATTTTCAACATATCCATTTTTTGCATATCTTCCAATAGAGCTTAATTGGCTCGCATTAAATCATAGGAAAAGAGTCCCAAATTCCACGCACCAGTATAATCCATGCCTGTACCAAAATAGGTGCTTTGGAATAGGGTGTAGACATGTATCAAAGCATAATGGGTGGGAATTTTGTCAGATATTATAGTTCATATCGCCACCTTAATCGCCTTGTAACCACCACCAAGAGACACGTCATACTGCCCCCTTTCTACTTTGCCTGCCAGTAAATCACACTATAAATGCCACCAAGTGCATTACTAAAAGCTCAATTTAAAGTGAGCCAAGGTCAATTTATTGAGGCT
>MU226020.1:162831-173924 GCA_018584345.1 Thuja plicata
CATATGCATTTTCACCCATCTTGTTGAGGATGGTGCAAGGTCCAATTTTCTTCATGTGCAACTTTGAATATCTGCCTTTAGGGAGTCTCTCCTTCCTTAGGTATGCCCATACCTTATCTCCAACCTTAAAATGAACTTCTCTCCTTCTCTTGTCTGCTTGTGCTTTATATTTCATGGTGGACTGTTGTAGTGACTCTTTCACTTCTGTCTGTAATTTAGAGATCAATTTGGCTAATTCATCTCCTTGTGCACTAACTCTGAAATCAGAGGGTAACTCCACCAAATCCAATGGGCCTTTGGGATAAAGTCCATACACTATTTGGAATGGTGTCTTTCCAGTGGATATGTTCATGGAGTCATTAAATGCAAACTCTACCTATGGTAGGATCATGTCCCAAATTTGGGTGTACTATTTTGTTAGGCATCTCAAGAGATTTTCAAGAGATCTGTTTACCACCTCCATTTGTCCATATGTTTGTGGGTGGTATGCTGAACTATAAGTCAAATTTGTGCCCAACTTCTTGAAGAGTGTCCTCCAAAAGTGACCTTGAAACTTCACATCTCTGTCAGAGACTATGGTTTGTGGTAGACCATGGATTCTAACTACTTCCTTAAAGAATATATGTGCTATATGGGAAGCATCATTTGTGCTTTTGCAAGGAACAAAATGCACCATTTTGCTAAATCTGTCCACAATGACAAAAACACTATCATAACCCTGTTTAGTTCTTGGCGAACCCATTACAAAGTCCATTAAAATTGATTCCCATGGCCTAGAGGGAATTGGTAGGGGTGGATACAGTCCTTGGTTAGTGGATACACCCTTTTCTTGTTGGAAAATAGTACAAGGTTCAACAAACTTCTTGACTTTATTCCCCATCTTTGGCCAAAAGTAACTTATTTTCACTAAATCAATGGTCTTATCTATCCCAAAATGTCCTCATAAGCCACCATAGTGTTTCTCTTTAATAATATTTGTTCTCATGGAACATTTAGGAATGCACAATTGGGCTCCTTTAAACAAGACTCCATTCTGAATCAGGAATTCAAAAAAATCAGTATGGCATCTGCCTACCATTTTGGTGCATACCTCAAAAATTTCTCCAAACTCTGGATCATCTGCATATAGGTGTTTTAGGGGGTCAATCACTACACTCTGAAGTTGTACTTCCTCAATCAATGTGACCCTTCTCTTTGCCACTCCCTTTTTGTGCTTTATGTTGAAGGTATATGCCTGCAACTGCTCCATCCATTTGATGTGTTTGACTCCAAGCTTTTCCTGACTATTTAAGAAACTTAATGCATGGTTATCAGTATAAACAATGAATTATTTAGGGAGTAAGTAGTGTCTCCATTTTTTTTTGGGCTTGTACCATTGCATAAAGTTCTAAGTCATAAGTAGAATACCTCTTCTTTGCATCATTCAATTTTTCTGAGAAAAATGCTATAGCCTTACCTTCTTGGTTCAAGACTGCACCTATAGCCAAGTTGCTTGCATCTGTTTCACCAGTGAACACCTTTTTAAAGTTAGGGAACACTAGGATTGGGTATTGGGCCACCCTAATCTTGAGGTATTGGAATGCATCTGCTACTTCTTTAGTCCACTCAAATCTGGTATTTTTTCCACCTTTTATAGTGTCCAACATAGGAGCACACACATGGCTAAATTTCTTAATAAAATTTCTATAAACATTTGCTAAACCATGAAAGCTTCTAACATCACCTTGGTTCTTTGGTGGAGGCCAATTGACTATTGCCTCAACCTTCTCTGGGTCCATTTTGAGGGTGCCTTGAAAGATGACAAATCCTAAGAAGACAAGTTCCTTCTTCATGAACATACACTTTTCCAAGTTAATCACTAACTTGTGCTGATGGAGTCTCTTCAAAACCTACTCAACATGATGAAGGTGTTCCTCTTTGCTATGACTGTAAATTAGAATATCATCAAAATATATGACCACAAACTTGCCAATAAAATCAATAAAAACCTCATTTATGAGTCTCATGAATGTACTAGGAGCATTACTCAAGCCAAATGACATAAAAAGCCACTCAAACAATCCCTCAGTTGTCTTAAACGTTGTCTTCCATTCATCACCTAGCTTTATCTTGATTTGTTGATAGCCTAATTTTAAATCAATCTTTGTAAAATAAAAAGCAGTGCCTAATTGGTCCAGTAAATCTTCCATTCTTGGGATTGGAAACTTGTATCTTATAGTGATTTTGTTTAGGGCTCTGCTGTCAGTGCATAATCTCCACTTTCCATCCTTTTTAGGGGCTAAGATTGATGGGACAACACATGGACTGAGACTATTCTGAATTAGTCCCTTCTCTAACAATTCATTCACTTGCCTTGCAATCTTTGCATGCTGAACTGGTGTCATTTTGTATGGGGCCTTGTTAGGTAAGGAGGAACTGATGCAGAGCTCTGATCCACTAGCAAACTGAATCACCTTTACTAGTCTTTGCTTGTTCAAATCAAGCCCTCCTACCCCTTTTTATTGGAGTATCCACACTAGAGCCTTACACCTTTAAAGTTCCTCAATCTTGTTTACCAACTCATCAATATGTATACCCCATAACCCTTCATTGCATTGATCATTGTTTCATACATCTCCTAGTTGTGATGCATCCTAGTTCACCCAATGCACCCAAATGCACCTTCCTCACTCAAAACCACTCCAATATCTTCCCAAGGCCTTTTAATCCTTCCAACATGTCAATTATATCCTCTTGACATCCTAAAAATCAACCAAAAAATTCTCTTGGTTCAATTCAACCCAAAACTCAAAACTGACCTACTTGACAGTGCTTTTTACTATTCATTTATGCACACCTTTTTGGATTTCATGGGAAAAACCTCCAAAGGACCTATAAAAAATCTTACATAATCTTATTCCAAATGTTGGGGCAGCACTTTTTCGAAGAGGACTGATGTGTGTTCTTCTAAAAACTCTTTCAACTTGGAAATCTTCTCCAATGGCAAGGACGCCTAAATGGATGGCTTAATGAAGGAAGTATAATCTAAAATTGGTATTATTCCAAACCAACTATGGGTGAATTTAGGGGCATTTTAAGGAAGTCTAATTCTCCAATTATAGCCTCTAATTTGAATCCCATCAAAAGTTATGGGGTTTGCAACCTACTGGTTAAACCACTCTGCCAGTCACATAGAAATGCCCGGCTAGGGTTTTAAAAATTTATCCTTGGAATTGAAACCAATCAAATTGAGACGAAATGAAATTTAAAATATACTCTCATATCTTTCATTTGAAACTGGTTTTAAAAATTCCCAATGGTTACATTGGAAGATATGTGGATTTGAAGTTGACTAATTTAGATTTTCTTCAAAAACAATAACCCACAGTTGGTAAAAACTCAATTTCTCCCCCGTTTATCCACCAAAATACCTTAGAATTGTTGAAAATGAAATATAAGACATGTATCCAACTTCCTATGGAGTCATATTTCTCATTTAAATCCGTACATGTTCCAGAAAATTCAAACACCAGTCATTTTTAAGAAAAAATGCAATTTTTTTTCTTCTTATTTCTCCAAAGTTCTTCTTTGCAAATCTCCTCAAAAACCTTCTCTTCAATTTTTGAAACCATTTTAACATGTTTCCCACCAGTTCCAACCAAATTTGGTAGTTATGGATGTTATTTTTAACAAATTTTCAAAATTTTTGTCATTTAGCAACTTTTGCAACAAATGTTGTTGACAACATTTTGCAACTTTTTACAAAACTTGCAAAAGTAACTCCTAGGAACTAACCAAGGTTTGTTTCCACAATATATGATGTTAACAACATCAATTCAACCTCTCCTAACACAAAACTACCCAACCCATGTCCAATTGACCATAGTTAGCCATAGGATTCATGTCTCATCCTAGGTCACTAGGCCTTACAATTAGGACTTATTACAGTGCATAGGATCTCTTGTTCCCTCTTGGAAATTGGCCAACCAAACCTAACAAAAAAAAAATTCATGGAGGTCCTCTTTCAACGTCACCATCCTTTTTATCCTTGTCTTTGTCAGGTGCTCCTGCACCATACTCCTAGAGTGGATTGATCTCAAGTCCTCTTGAGATAAGCTCCTCCAATGAGGTACCATGTTTCTTCATCTCTGCCTCATCCATCCACACTGCCTCTTCTTCAGGGTTTCCAACCCACTTTACAAGGTATTTTTTGTATTCATGGCTCCTATTCTTCTTGATTACCTTTGTGTCAAAGATCTTGTCAAGCTTCTTGGGTGCATGAGGATGTAAATCTGCAACATCTTCCTACAAGTCTTCAATATGAACCTCTGTACCTACATCATGATGACCTTTATATGGGGTTAGATCATAAAAATTGAAGATAGGAGATATACCTAGAGTAGAAGGAAGTGCTATCTCAAAGGCATTCATGCCATTCTTCTTTAAATTTGCACAAGGACCCACTTTCTTCATGAGTAATTTTGTATGTTTTCCCTTTGGCAACCTCTCCTTCCTTAGATATACCCAAACCAAGTCACCAACCTGAAATTGCACATCCCTCCTCTTCTTGTCTGCACTCTCTTTATACTTTTGGGAACTCTTCTCAAGTGCCAACCTCACTTGATCATGAATCTCCTTCATGCTATTTGCAAACTGCTCTCCATGAGCACTCACTTGCCCATCCTGTGGAAGTTCTCTCAACTCCAATATGCCTCTTGGATTCTACCCATACACAATCTAAAATGGACTCCTTCCTGTATTCCTATTCACAGAATCATTGAAGGCAAATTCAACCTGTGAAGGCACATTGTCCCACTTGTCTCCATATTGCTTTCTCAAGCATCTCAATAGGTTTCCCAAGGACCTATTGACAACTTCAATTTACCCATTAGTCTCTGGGTGATAGGTTGAACTAAAATTCAAGTTTTTTCCCAGTCTCTTCCATAAGGTCCTCCAAAAATGGCCAATAAACTTTGCATCTCTATCAAACACAATGGTTTGAGGAAGCCCATGTGTCCTCACTACTTCTTTGAAAAACAAATTTTCTACATAGGTTACATCACTTGTACTTTTACATGGCATGAAATGTGCCATCTTGCTAAACCTATCTACCACAACAAAGATGCTATCAAAACCTTTTTGATTCCTAGGCAGCCCCATTACAAAATCCATACTACAACTTTCCTATGGCCTTGTAGGTATGGGTAATGGTTGATACAAACCAGCATTGGTGGAAGTGCCCTTTGCCTTTTGACAAATGGTGCATTGTTCAACAAACTTTCTTGCATCACCCTGCATTTTAGGCCAAAAATAATGTCTTCTTACCTATTCAAGAGTTTTATCCAGTCCAAAGTGCCCACTCATGCTTCCACAATGCTTTTCTTTCACTATGTTCTCTCTCATAGAACACCTAGGAATGCATAGTTGATGTCCTTTAAACAACAAGCCATCTTGGATCAGTTAATCAACATATTCAACATGATATGATTCAGAAAAATCAGAACAAACCTTGTAAATCTCATGAAAATCCTCATCATTCTCATACATACCTTTCAAGGAGTCAATGCCTACACTTTGCAACTTCACTTCTTGCACTGTCATAGCTCTTCTACTCAAAGCATCAGCCACTTTGTTCGCAACTCCTTTCTTGTGCTTGATTGAAAAGGTATATGCTTGTATTGATTCAACCCACTTCATGTGTTTGTGACTCAACTTCTCCTGGCTTGGTTGTCAGTAAAAACAATAAACTCCTTTGGAAGGAGATAGTGCCTCCATTTCTTCAAGGCTTGCACAAAAGCATACATTTTTGGATCATTAGAGGAGTACTTCCTCTTAGCCTCATTCATCTTTTCATTGAAAATGCAATAGGTCTCCCCTCTTGACTCAAAACAGCCCCTATTGCCATGTTAGATGCATCACATTCAATAACAAAAATCTTTTGAAAATCTGGAAAATCTAGTATAGGCTGCTTTGCTACCCTTTTTTTCAGACTTTGAAAAGCCTCCTCAACCTCCTTGGTCCACACAAATTTGCATTTCTTCCCCCCTTTGATTGTCTCCAAAATTGGTGCACAAATCTGACTGAATCCCCTTATGAACTTCCCATAAAAAGAAGCCAATCCATGGAAACTTCTAACCTCTATCATGGTCCTTGGAGAGGGCCAATTCAAGAGGGCCAATTCAAGATGATTTCCAACTTTTTTGGATCCATCTTTATGCTTCCACCTGAAACCACAAAACCAAGATATACCAATTCTTCTTGTATGAAGACACATTTATCCAAATTTATTAGGATCTTTTCCTCTTGAAATCTTTTAAGGACCAAATTCAAATGTTTCAAATGTTCATCCTTAGTCTTACTGAAAATAAGGATATCATCTAAATACACAATCACAAACTTGCCAAGAAATATTTTCAACACCTCATTCATGAGCCTCATGAATGTGCTAGGAGCATTGGATAACCCAAAGGGCATTACTCTTCATTCATATAGCCCTTCATTAGTTTTAAAGGCTATTTTCCATTTATCTCCAACCCTTATTCTAACTTGGTGGTACCCACTCTTCAAGTCCACCTTTGAATAGCACCTTACACCCCCTAGATGGTCCAATAGGTCTTCAATTCTTGGCATAGGGAACCTATACCTAATAGTGATTCTATTAATGGCTCTAGAATCAGTACACAACCTCCAACTCCCCTCTTTCTTAGGTGCTAATAGGGCAAGGACTGCACAAGGGCTTAAACTCTTGGTTATCAAACCCTTCTGCAAAAGTTCTTGGATTTTCTTGGATATCTCTTCATTTTGTTGGGGTGTGAGTTTATATGCTGCTTTGTTTGGGAGTGTGGCTCCAGGGATTAGATCAATATTATGGCTAATCTCTCTGATTGGGGGTAAGGTATTTGGTAACTCCTTGGTTACAATTCCTATATACATCTCTAGCAAATCTGCTACCTCCTTAGGGCCTACTCTCCTAGGTTCCTCTTTCACTTTCAATACCATTCCCTCTTCTTGTTTTGGTAACACAACCAAAGAATAAAAAGGAGTATCTTTCTCCTTCAACACTTTTAAAAATTCTTTCTCTCCTACAAACAAAAATTTGGAATCTTTTTTGTGTTCACCATTATTAGCCATGGGTAGTAAAGTTACCTTCTCACCTTGGTACTAGATGGAGTATGTGTTCTTCCTTCCATCATGGTGTGCCTCCAAGTCATATTTCCATGGTATTCCTAAGATAAAATGGCATGCATCCATAGGTACTAAGTCACAAAGTACTTTGTTCTTGTACTTCCCAATCTGAAACTCTATCCATGCTTGTTCTTCAATGACTGTTTGCTTCCCTTTTGTGAGCCATGACACCTTGTAGGGTGTGGGGTGTGTAATCCTTTTTAGTTTCAGATTTTCAACTGCTTCAAGAGACACCAAATTATCAGTAGAACCAGAATCAATAACCACTTTACATACCTTATTTCCCACTTTACATGTAGTTCTAAAGAGTGTCTTTCTTTGGGGTGGCTATGGTGCACTAGGTGCTTTGATTAAAGTCCTTCTCATCATGAGTGACTTTCCTTGTTCAATTGCTGTAACAGATTCATATGAGTGTACACTGTGGGTGTCTTTATCCCTCACCAAATTTTCCCTCCTTTCACCTTGTTTGTTCCCCTTTTCAGGACACTTTGATGCTAAGTGCCCAGGTTGATGACATCTAAAACATTTGATGGTATCTATGCCTCTTCCCCCAAATCTTCCTCTATAGTTTGATCTCCTTCCCCTAAAGGATCCCCTAGAGCCACTTTCTCCTTGGTTTTGTTCATGGCTTGATTCTCCAAAGTCCTTAGGACCTTGTCCTCTTCCACTAGACATGCCTCTGCCCCGATTTCAAAAATCTCTTTGTCCTCTCCCTCTACCACCTTGATCTTGTTTCCTATTGAGTTTCTACTCAACCTTCAATGCTAATTTATAGCATTTATTTACTGTGGTAGGGCTACTCAAACTGAGTTCATCTTGTATTGTAACTCTCAACCCTTGCATGTATCTTGCAAGCTTCACACTTTTAGGTTCTGCCAACTTGGATTTCATGACAAGCCTCTAAACTTATTCAATGTAATTTGAGACATCTAATTCTTTCTGCCTCAAAATCATCCTCCTCTTATGAAGTTGAACTTCATAATCTTCAGGGACATATGCCTCTCTGAGTAAGGCTACCATCCTTTTCCAAGTGGTTATTGGTCTTTTTCCATCCTTCACCCTTTCATCTTGAGTGAAATTCCACCATGTGAGTGCAGATCCTTTCAACTTTGACTTAGCAATATTTACCCTCTAATTCACAGGGGTATCTTCATAGTCAAAGAAACTTGTGAGAGCATCAACCCAATCCATTGCTGCATCAGGGTCCATCTTCCCACTATACATGGGCAGATCTAGTTTGGCATCCATTGTCCTTCTCTCCACGAACCTCAAGGTCTTCAAGAGTAGTCTCTGATCTGCAAGAACCTCTTCCTCTTCCTGCGCAAGGGGCTATTCTTCACTCCCTTCCTCATTTTCATTAGAGTCTCCACCATCCTTCCTATCAACCTTTCCTTAGAGTCTTTCCAATTATTTTCTCAAATCTTTGTTTTGTGCCATCTGTTCTCTCACAATATTTGCAAGCTCTACATTTGTAATCATTGATGGGATCTCAGAGTCTCCTTCCTCTATAGACATGGTTCTCAATCCTTCTCCTAAGGATATTTCTTTATCTGATAGCACTTGATGCAGAGCCCTGGTCCACTAGCAAACTGAATCACCTTTACTAGTTTTTGCTTGTTCAAATCAAGCCCTCCTACCCCTTTTTCTTGGAGTATCCACACCAGAGCCTTACACCTTTAAATTTCCTCAATCTTGTTTACCAACTCATCAATATGTGTACTCCATAACCCTTCATTGACTTGATCATTGTTTCATACATCTCCTAGTTGTGATGCACCCTAGTTCACCCAATGCACCCAAATGCACCTTCTGTTAGAATAATAAGCAGAAAAATGCAAATATTAACACATAGAAGAGAACAAAATAACATAGAAATTTAATGTGGTTCACCCAATCCCTGGGCTACATCCACCAACAGTGAGTCCAATGTCTTTATTATTATCTAGTGATTACAATCTGAAACCTGCAACTCAATACCATCCCAGGAAGCTACGAAAATCCCTCATACCATAAAATCTCCAAACCCTAAGCCCTTTTCACAAGTATATTTGACCTTGTTAGAGTAATTAATTAAGTTACTCTTTAGTGCTTAAGTTTCACTTAGGCAGTTTCTATTTCCTAGAAGTTTCCCTTTTAGGGTTTCGATATCCTTTATAAGGAATCACTGCTTTCATTTCAGTAAGGAGATTGTATTGTAATTTAATTTTGTTAATAGAAGCTTATTTCTGTCAAGATGATTTTCCTGTCTCTGGCCTATTGGCTGCCATAGCTGTTTCTTATATCTTCTGTCTTGCTTCTTCTCATGACAGTCTTGCATGCAGGTTTATTGGGAAGATTTGCAGTTTAGCAAATCTAACATGGTATCAGAGCCATCTTGCTGCTGGCTGTTCTGGTGTTTCTGAAGCATTCAAGGGCTTGAAGGTTTCATAGCTTTTTCTAGCTTCTTTTAGTGGTTCTGGGGGGTCTCTATTTTTGGAGGCATTTTTGGCCCAAACAGACATCACCATTGCGTCCAGAAGGCCCAAAAACCCCAGAATCCATATAAAGTTCGTCCATTTTGGACACCAGGGCATCAAGAGAATTTTTTTCGGCCTCCTACGAGCCATATGGACACAAATTTTGAGAAAAACACATTAAAAAATGCATTTTTAAGGTTTTTTTTTCTTAATTAAGCGCGCGCAGTGTTATTTACAATGTGCCACCATCGAGCCACTGCCGCCCCACCTGGGCCCGGCCTCCGGCGGTGCGCCTCTGCTGCACCCCTGTTCCTGCCGCCCGCCGCCTCACCAGTCTTCATCGCGGCCCCGCCGCCGCTGCCACCTGTTCTCCGGCGCCTGGCACCCCGCGGCCCCCACCGCCCGTCTGCACCGCGGCCCCCGCGCTGCTCGTATGCCCGCTCCGCCCTGGCCTATAGTCAGCCCCACCTCCGCGCTCCGCTCAAGCGCCGCTCCGGTGGCGGGATCCTTTTAGCCCTGCAGCGCTAGCGACTGGTCATATTAATGACCGCGGGCTTCGGTTTTGGCCCCCTGGGTGCGCCATGCACCCAGGGGCCTATTTATTTTAGCCCCTGGGGCTCTGTAGTACCCTTTTTTGGTTTTCTGGGGGTACTTGGACCTTTTTCGCTCTACAGGGAGCATACGGGGGTCTTTTTCTGACTTCCATATACCGTCAGAAAGCTCTTTCCAAGAAATTTCCGATGGTGGAGGTTAGGGTTTTGGGTTCTACCATTTTGACAGCATTTTTTTTTTTTGAAGTCTGATGTTTTGTTTTGCCTTCCGGGAGTCATATCTAGCTCATCTGGACTCCTTTTTCGGCAAATGAGATATCGTCAGAAAGATGGTTTAGTGTGCTATTTAGTGGCAGAGGTATTTTTTCTAGATTTTGCTCTAGGTTTTCTCTCCTCTGAGATTGACAGTTTATGCACTCTGGTGGATTGCTTGGTTCTACAGGTCCGGAGTTCTCTTCTTCTGAGTTCATAGCTCACTCTTCTTTCTGTCTTCTGAGCTTGCATGCTCCTTCTGTTGCATTTTTGTTCTGTAAACGCACTGAGATAAAGTGCCTTTTTTTGCATTTTTGGATCTTGTACACCTTGTTTAGTTTTTGTACTCGCACTGTGTTATAAAGTGCCATGGGGGGTTATGATATTTATGCCACTTTAGGCGCATCCACCTTTGTCAAGTGAGCATACCTTCCACGACATTAGCCCATGTAGTGTGTCTGTGACACTACCCTTTATCCTGTGTGTGTGCTTCTATTACACTGTTGGTGTTCTTGGTTCTTCTTCTACAGCTGTTACTGGTACTGCATTTCAGTGTTCCTGTCACCTCTCCCAGTTCAGCATTATGGGGGGGTTCACCTGTTGGTTCTATTGCTTCCTGGTTCGATTGATCAACTCTTCAGACATTTGTCTTCTCTACCTGGTCATGCAC
>MU226020.1:186727-201181 GCA_018584345.1 Thuja plicata
TATCTTTACCCAAAGTAGTACCAGTTGATCTCAAATCTAACTATAGCTTCTCAACAAGCTGTAGATTATCCTTTGTGAAAAATTCAACATCACATAATTTTCTGTACAAAGAATAAACATTGGCTATTACTTTCTCTAAAGTTTCTACAAGAATAGAAAGTTCAACCTGTTTTGTGGCGATCTCTTCTGAGATCTTCTCTAGAACTTTGCTCTCAAATCTTCTCTGAGACCATTGCAGAAGCTTCTCATTGCTATCTATGTACTCATCTGTTACTTTCTGTACAATGTTGACTAGCTGATCAATGATTGGAGCTTGAGGCATTTCATCCTCTAAGTCAAAAGCCTTTGTAAATATGTCTTTGATGTCATGCAACACTTGCTTTTGCTTTTGTTCTATCTTCAACTCTTCCTATCTCTTCTTCCTCTTAAGTAATTCTTGAAGAGTCCCTATTTGTTCAAAAGATAACTCATTGGGATCCCATTGTGGAATTACAATGACTTATCTAAAATATGAGACTTCTTCTTCAAGATTTTCTTCTTCTTTAATTTTGGAGAACTTATGCTCAGCAGCATAATATCTTTCCCTTTGATAGTGTCAACATCCAATGCCTCTTTTAGTTCTGTCAATATTGTTTGGGGGTTCGGCATACTCCCAATTTAGAACCAGTAGGAGTGGATGATGCAGAGTGTGGTAGATCAACCAACACTTTCTTTGCCTCTTCTTCTTTAGGCTCATCAACTGTATCCTTCATCCCTACTCCACTATCTAAAACTATTTTCACAACCTCTAAAATAGGTGGATTCTGTGAAGTTACCTCTTGTTCATTTGTTTGTTGTTTCTCTTCACCTTTCTGATCACCACCAACTTTAATTATTTCATCAGATGCTGTGGTCTTCCTTTCTTCTGTATCAGTTGCCTTAATAGGTGAATCAATGTTTTTACCACTCAACATCTCTTGTTCCTCAGCATTCAAATTGCTTGGATCATCAACTATAAAATCCATAGGACTGTCTGTAGTTAGATCAACAGAGTTTGTTGCATCTAATGCATCTTTGGTTTTGTCCTGTTCTATGGTAATTTGATCTTTTGTTACCTATGGTTCAGGGGTAGTCTTGACTTCAACTTCTCTTGTCTTTTGCTCAGATATCCCCTCACCATATTTCTTATCTTTTGGAACAAGTAGTCCAAAGATCTCTTTCCAAATCCTTGCACTTTGTTGTACTACACCTTCTATATCATTCTTCAGAATAGCATAGCCTCTGAGTTTAGGAACAAATCTGCTCTTGTATTCCTCAATGAATTTGACTCTTTGTTTTGAGGTGAGCTTAGGTATTACCTGGGCTAGAGTTCCTTCCCTGATCTATCTTTCTGTGGCAAGTGCAAATTCCCATTTGCTTGACAAAATATCATAAAGTTCATCTGACACATGATTTCCTATCTCTGTAGGAGTTAATTTGAAAGTACTCATCATGTCCAAGAGTGCTTCCTGTACTTTGTGCCTATCTACAGTTTTCAACTTTTCATACTTAAGGAACTTAAATGTTGCTAACCCTGCTGAATTCCTCAAAGTGTCACATACCTCATCAATACTTGCTAGTTTCTTGAATTGAGCTTTAGGTATGTTGCTAGGTTCATCAGTTTCTGTCTTCTCCTCATCACTATCTGTCCCCAAATTTAATCTCCTTCTTGGTCTTTTTGCTGGCTTACTTAGCTTAGCCTTAGGAGCAACCTTTTCTTCCTTTCTAGAACTAATTTTTGCAACTTTCCTTTTACCATACACTTTTGTTTGCACTTCTACTGGGGAAGTGATAGTAGATGCTCTTGTCCTTGGACGATTAGCTGCAGCAGGTGTAACCTTGGGTTTTGCTCTGCTTGGCTTGGTTAGAATAACAATTGATGGTTTCTTGCCCTTAGCTTTCTTAGTAACCTCTTCTGATGCACTTACTTCCTCCTCTATAGAAATATCTGTTACCGATTTTCGGTACCAAGGTCCTTGGCGGAATTCTACTTGCGAAGGTAATTTTCCGCAAAGGCTTGCGGGATTTTGAAAATCATCTTCTCCATTGGCGGAATTCTACCTGCGAAGGTAATTTTCCACAAAGGCTTGCGGAGAATTGAAATTCTGATTCTCCGTGGCAGATTTCTACCTGTGAGGGTGATTTTCCGCAAAGGCAAAAAGAGAAGATTTTTTACATGTTGCGGGTTTCGCACCTCTCATGTGATTTTCTGAAAAGAGGAATTTTTGCCTTGTGCGGGTTTTGCACTTAGCTGGTGATTTTCCGCAAAGAAAGAATTTGCTCGGCGGAGATTTGTCCAGAGCCTTCTCTAAAAGTGGAGTTCACACCCATAAAGAGATTTTACGCAAGCAAGGAAATGCACCCTGTTTCTGCTTTTCTGCGAGTCCATGAAACATGGAAGAGAAGGAGCTCGCGAGTGTGTGACGAGCTAAAAAGAAGCAGACATAGTCGCTCAGTCGCCAGTAAAAATGAAGGTAGATCAGCTCGAGAGTTTGCGACGAGTTAAAGGGAGAAGCATTGTCGCGCAGTCGCCGATCAAACTCAGATAAAAGGAAAAGAGCTCGCGAGTGTGCGATGAGCTAAAAAAGGGACTCATCACTCTATTGCACAAGTGTTTCTCCAAATTCATAACAGCTCGTGAGTGTGCGACGAGAAAAGGAGGAGGCTCATCGCTCAGTTTCCCATCAATAAAGGTAATAAAAAAAATAGCTCGTGAGTAGGCAATTGAGGAAAGCGGAGACATTGTCGCGCAGTCGCTCAGAATCCAAAGGTCAGTTTAAAGAGCTTGCGAGTGTGCGATAAAGGAATAGATGAAGAGTAAAATGCATAGGCGCTCAGTTGCAGAGACTCAGGTGAAATAAAGAATCAGCTCGCGAGCTTGCGACTGAGGAAAGGAAAGACAGCATCGCTCACTCGCGCAGAGGATAGGAGTAGAGCATAAAAGACTGCGAGTATGCGACTGACATGAAATGAATTTTAAAGAAGGCTTGTCGCTCACTCATAGAAAGCAAAAGTAAGACAGTTAAGGTGGCAAAAAGATATCAGATTTTTCTCAGACGCTGGAAATCAGATTTTTTTGCAGATGGAAAGATCAGATTTTAAAAGGTCAGAGGATGCATTTTTGGGGCTGCAGAAAATTTATTTCAATTCAGAGACTTTTGTGACTCTTCTAGAGGGATAAGACTGCTTCTGAGAAGGAGTATTTATGTTGATATTTTTTGTGTATGACTTTTGGATCATCAAGTTGTATTTTGTAGACTTTTAAAGGGATAAACGGTGGCTGGACAGGCCAAATCCAATCCAGAAGTTATTGCTTTCAGAATGCAGTTGGCTGAGAAAGCATAAGTATGAGTTGAGGACTCATTTGTAAAAATGTTTTGATGATGTAAGGAGGCATGCTTGTGACATTTTCTGTTTCCTTGATGTACTTTTGCAGAAGTCTGCAACTCATTGTGAGAAATAATATGCAGAGTTTGAAGTTCTTGGAACCAATTTATTGAGTTGTGTTAGCCTTGTCTCTTTTCTGCTTGTTTATATGCATTGTAGATGGTCGATGGGTTAATTGTGAATGATTTTATTTCCTTTTAATCATGTCCCATTTATAGCATCTACTTGCAGGAGAGTATGTTTTCTTTCAGGTTGTAACTAGTGTCTTACATTTTTGAGCTGTTAACTGCGAAGTCTTTCCTCTTAACAGGTTTAATCATGACCTTGTTATGAAATATTAATGCATGCCTATACAAGAGATTTGTGTTTTACCTCCAATTTAGTTAGTTGACCCAGGGCTTAATCCTGTGTGTGTTATGTTTTCATGTCAAAATTGGTGGATCACCTTAGTTTAGATTTTATTTCAGCTATTTACGTTCATGCAATCCTTCTATCCCTTTTCCCCATCAGTTTTCAGTCTTTCAAGAAGCAAACAGGTGATCATCATATAGGAAGTTGGCCTAGAACCTGGAGATTCATTCCAGCCATAGGTTACCCACAACCTTGGAATGTTTCCATGTTTCTCCAAAAGGTTAAGTTTCCTGTAAACTTAACAGGCTGCAATTTTGAGAGATAACAGTTTTGGCACGCCCGGTGGGACCAAGAGCTGATTTTCAATTCTTTTCAAGGTTTTTGTAACTACTGTTTGGTGTGGATAGTAGTATTTTCTTCCTTTGGAGGCAAGTTCTAAGCACACCTGGTGACTCTGGAGCGTATTTTTCACTGGTTTCGAGAAGACTCAGTTGCTGGTATGAAAAGTGAAGTCTAGTTTTTCCTTGTTTTTATGAGAAAATGGCTTATCATTCTCCATTCCATGAGGCATTTTTACCATCTAATCAGCCCTATCAGCCATATCAAAATGACTATACTACTGGTTTTACTCAGAATAACCCTATAGCAGTAAGTAGCCAACAAATCCCATATGCATACCACCCACCCACCCCTGCTCCAATTGTTTGGCAGCATGCCTATCAACAGCCACAAGACAGTTATCATGATTGTTTGCAAAATCACCCCAAGCCTATTATATAAATCTAGATGATTTTTTGGCAAACTTTCAACCACAGATGAGGGCCTTGGATCAGAAACAGGAGTACTACATGCAGTAGGAGGAGCTTGCTTATCAAGATCATATTCAGCAACATGAAATAGAGGCTCAAAGACATGATGAGGAGTTATTTGTTGAGCAGGTTATACTTAAAGAGGAGCAAATGAGGTTGTTGTGTGTATGACTAAAAGAGCTAGAGGCTCAGGCAATTTCCTGTGTTCCAGTTCAGCCTGCTTGTGAAGGAGTTACTAGGCCTGTAATTCCAAGTTTTAGGATAGATGATTCTTCTCATTTCCTTGTCCAGCCATGTCAAGAACCTGTTAATGATCAAAATATCCAGCAGATATGGTAGCCTTCATGGACCAGGTATCCTAGTTATGAAGTGCCGAACCTTGTAAAGGATACCCCATGTGAGCCATTTCAAAGTCAAGAGACTGAGAATGAGGACACTACTGCTCATTCAATACCAGACAATGGAGAAATAGCTGTGAAAGAACATTACCAGTTGAGGCAGCAAGTTTTTGAGCAATTTAAAGCTGTTGAGAAAGGAGTATCAGATTTGTTTGCTGAGCTGCTTGTGTTTATTGACCAGGATAATGAGCACACTTTATTGGCTGTAGAGAAGGAGACTAATCATCAAAAGGAAATTGTCATGTTTTTCTTTGATGAGTTACCCCTATTTGTGGAACAAGAGGAGAGTACTGATATTCGCAACATATCCATCCACACTTTGCAGCAGAAGGACATCAATGATGGGGCTACACTTGACAAAGTATCCACTCAAGATATGGAGGGTGACAAGATCTTAGCAGAGGAGTGTTTTGATAGTATTATCAAAATTTTTTGTGAAAATCTAATGGTTGAAATTTCAGAGTGTGAGCCTATTGAAGAGAGCCCTATTTTGGAAATCACTCCTAAAGATCTTGTGCCTAAGCTGAAGTTTGAACCACGTGCTGAGAATCTTTCACCGGTTGATAGCTTGGATAATCTATTGGAGGTCCTGACAGAAGATGGTGGGCCTCTAACTAAGAAGGAGGAATTGGCATGGCAAGCACTTATGCAAGGAAGTTAGTATGAATAGAAACAGGGAGCTAGTAGAGTAAGCCCTAAGTTTGTCATCTCTAGAGGCTGCCCCATCAGGCATTTGGCAAGAATGGACGCCAATAATGAAGGAGTAGCTGTCCAAGCAGCTAAACATGATTCTCCATTAAAAGATGAAGCTGAGGACGCATTTGCAGCTGAGTCAAAGCAATTTCAACTCTTTCCTCCAGTCCTGGGTAACAGGGCATTTGATCAATTAGATGAGGTAAGTGCATTTGCCTATCTTTCAAGACATGGTGTATCAACTTTTGGGTCATCTGCCTATGTTTCATGTATTCCTTGCTGCTGTTGAGTATGTTTTCCTATGCAAACTGAGGAGAAAATGCAGATATTTCTCAGAACCTGTAAATGGATTTGTTTGACCAAGCTTCTATGCCGGTTAGACTAGGGTAGGTTAGGTAGTTTTGTTTTCCTCTAAGTGCTGGTTGCACAGTCAGTTGGTAGTTAGTTTTCTTTCCGTGTGGTCAGAATAATAAGGAGAAAGCAATGTTGAAATTCATCATACTGGTATAAAGAAAGGATCTATAACAGAAGATAGGAGTATACTCCACTATCTCATATCATAAAGATCTCCTTCATACGAATATCATGAGCTACAACAGTGTTTTCAGTTGGCAATTTTCCAGTTAGTTAGTTTGGTTTCAGTTTTCTAGTTTTCAAGGGTTTCAGAAGGGTTCTCAGTCAATCAGAGGTTACAAGTGCCATATTTTCCCATCACAACTCATGCATCCATTTTCAATCAGTTCAAAAGGTTTAATCAATTTTTCAAGTGGAATTCAAGTTGCTAGTATGTTTTCTTAATGACTCTATGCCCAATGGATAGTTCAGGCAGCTGGTCTTGATGTTTAGCAGGCAAACATTTTGCAGATGTCGCCAAAAATGTTACCGATTTTTGGTACCAAGGTACTTGGTGGAATTCTACCTGCGAAGGTAATTTTCCGCAAAGGCTTGTGGGATTTTGAAAATCATCTTCTCCATTGGCAGAATTCTACCTGCGAAGGTAATTTTCCGCAAAGGCTTGCGGAGAATTGAAATTTTCATTCTCCGTGGTGGATTTCTACTTGCGAGGGTGATTTTCTGCAAAGGCAAAAAGAGAAGATTTTTTACATGTTGCGGGTTTCGCACCTCTCAGGTGATTTTCTGAAAAGAGGAATTTTTTCCTTGTGCGGGTTTCGCACTTAGCTAGTGATTTTCCACAAAGAAAGAATTTGCTCGACGAAGATTCATCCAGAGCCTTCTCCAAAAGTAGAGTTCGCACCCATAAAGAGATTTTCTGCAAGCAAGGAAATGCACCCTGTTTCTGCTTTTCTGCGAGTCCACGAAACATGGAATAGAAGGAGCTTGCGAGTGTGCGACAAGCTAAAAAGAAGTAGAAATAGTCATTCAGTCGCCAGTAAAAATGAAGGCAGATCAGCTCGCGAGTTTGCGACGAGTTAAAGGGAGAAGCACTGTCGCGCAGTCGCCGATCAAATTCAGATAAAAGGAAAAGAGCTCGCGAGTGTGTGACGAGCTAAAAAAGGGACTCATTGCTCTGTCGCACAAGTGTTTCTCCAAATTCATAACAGCTCACGAGTGTGTGACGAGCAAAGGAGGAGGCTCATCACTCAGTCGCCCGTCAATAAAGGTAATAAAAAAAATAGCTCGCGAGTAGGCGATTGAGGAAAGAGGAGACATTGTCGCGTAGTCACTCAGAATCCAAAGGTTAGTTTAAAGAGCTCGCGAGTGTGTGATGAAGGAATAGATGAAGAGTAAAATGCATAGGCGCTCAGTTGCAGAGACTCAGGTGAAATAAAGAATCAGCTCATGAGCTTGCGACTGAGGAAAGGAAAGACATCATCGCTCACTTGCGCAGAGGACAGGAGTAGAGCATAAAAGAGTGTGAGTATGCGACTGACATGAAATGAAGTTTAAAGAAGGCTCGTCGCTCACTCATAGAAAGTAAAAGTAAGACAGTCAAGGCGGAAAAAAGATATCAGATTTTTCTCAAACGCTGGAAATCAGATTTTTTTGTAGATGGAAAGATCAGATTTTAAAAGGTCAGAGGATGTATTTTTGGGGCTGCAGAAAAGTTATTGCAATTCAGAGACTTTTGTGACTCTTCTAGAGGGATAAGACTGCTTCTGAGAAGGAGTATTTATGTTGATAATTTCTGGGTATGAATTTTGGATCATCAAGTTGTATTTTGTAGACATTTAAAGGGATAAACGGTGGCTGGACAGGCCAAATCCGATCCAGAAGTTATTGCTTTCAGAATGCAGTTGGCTGAGAAAGCATAAGTATGAGTTGAGGACTCATTTGTAAAAAAGTTCTGATGATGTAAGGAGGCATGCTTGTGACATTTTCTGTGTCCTTGATGTATTTTTTCAGAAGTCTGCAACTCATTGTGAGAAATAATATGCAGAGTTTGAAGTTCTTGGAACCAATTTATTGAGTTGTGTTAGCCTTGTCTTTTTTCTGCTTGTTTATATGCATTGTAGATGGTCGATGGGTTAATTTTGAATGATTTTATTTCCTTTTAATCATGTCCCATTTATAGCATCTACTTGCAGAAGAGTATGTTTGCTTGCAGGTTGTAACTAGTGTCTTACATTTTTGAGCTGTTAACTGTGAAGTCTTTCCTCTTAACAGGTTTAATCATGACCTTGTTATGAAATATTAATGCATGCCTATACAAGAGATTTGTGTTTTACCTCCAATTCAGTTAGTTGACCCAGGGCTTAATCCTGTGTGTTATGTTTTCATGTCAAAATTGGTGGATCACCTTAGTTTAGATTTCATTTCAGCTATTTACGTTTCATGCAATCCTTCTATCCCTTTTCCCCATCATTTTTTAGTCTTTCAAGAAGCAAACAGGTGATCATCATATAGGAAGCCGGCCTAGAACCCGGAGATTCATTCCAGCCATAGGTTACCCACAACCTTGGAATGTTTTGATGTTTCTCCAAAAGGTTAAGTTTCCTGCAAACTTAACAGGGTGCAATTTTGAGAGATAACAATATCCTCACCTTGTCTAGTGGTCAGGCATAGAGGTGCATCCTCAGCTTCTTCATCACTACCTAAGCCAACCATTTTCTTCAAATTTTTCACAATCTTCTTTCTTTTCCTCTCCATAGTTCCTTCATTCAAACTTCTAGAAATTTTAGCCTTAGCTTCATCAAAATTTCCAAATCTCTCTGCTGTAGTATCAATTGCCTCGGCTAGGAGTGTAGTGATGGCAGATGATGCTTCATTAACATTGATTTCATATGGAAAAGGTTCTAAGCATGTTATCCCAGGAGTCACTACCTTGATATAAGTATTATCTGTATCAACTAGAAAATAAATTACTTCATAGTACTTCTCCACTAGTGACTTAGGAATCCTAGTCCTTAATCTCATTCTCTTCTTGAATTCTACAAAATAGCTCCCCATTATGCTATTGCAATTGCTTCCTAGTTTCTCTATACATTCACTAATTTGAACTGTTATGGGCCTGTCCTTTTTCCAAACAATATTTCCCAGTGTAGGAAATGTATCCTGAATGTAGAAAAATATACAGACTAGTAAAGAACCAAACTTACATGATGAGATTTTGGCCTTTCTGATTGATGCTAGGTTCTCAGCTAATTGTGTCTGTTGTAGCTCAACAAGATCATATGTGTGACTCTTCTTCACAATTTTCCATGCCTGATCAACGACTGTACAAGGAACACTATCCAATCTGCTGGACTGATAGAACTTATGTGCTATTATCCTTACTCCAAAATCAAGTTCTAGGTCAGTAATTGTAGAGATATTCATACATCTATTCTTCCATACTGCTCCAGTGTTCAATGTAATTTCTTCTTTGTTGTTATCTCTCATTGTCCATTTTCCATTTACTATAGGATATCTAGTCACTCTATGAATCATGTTTTGGTGATCTTGACTGGTCCATTATCTAACCACATACACATGTCATGAACTCTGCTAAGGATAACCTTAATCCATTCATCTTTGAAACCATGGGGAAAATATAGGGCACGAGTTAACCCTTTGTCGGCTAAATGTTTGAATTCTGCCTTCAGAAGTCCATTTTCACACAATTCGCTATAGGATTTCCTCAATTCACTGTCTCCTACTTCTCCAATCTTAACCATATAACATGATCGAACATCATGAATCATGAGTACCTTGGGTGGAATGGATGAGAGGGCTCCCATTAAATCACTCTGAATCGCACTTTCAAGAATGGCTCAAAAGTTGAGAGGTTCACATTCATCACTCTGTATCAACTAAATTTTCTTTGGTTTTGCCTCCATACTCTTAGCTAGTGCAAAATAACTTGCAACCATAATTTTGAAATTAGGGTTTGAGAGATGTAAAACAGTGTACCTTGACAAGTATCTCTTCATACTGTTCACCTTAGGATTGCTGATGGCACGCTGGTAAAATCTTCATAGCTAACTTTGTTAAGATCAATTCTGCAAATTACTTCAATCGCTTTATTAAACAGTAAAAATCACAAGGTAAAAATGAAATGTCGACTGTTCATCCTTTATAAGCTTTGAAAGGTCAAGGTAGGTGAGCATTAAATGTTTTTCAAATTGAGTAAGTGCAAGCCAGCTATCGTCGGCTTTAACACAACTTGCATCCCACTCGGCTCACTAAACTCGGCCTTCAAAAAATTTACTCGGCCAAAAAAACTCGACACACACTAAAGAACTCGGCCTTAGTGTTCATGAATAGTACTTGACACCTATTAGTGCAATTGACTCATCTTGACATTTGTCTTCAAAAATATGTCCTGGTACATCTTAACATATGCAAATATGGACTTTTGTACATTTTATGTTAGGAACTGATGTAAGATAAGAATTTTAAATACAGTTCCCTACATACCTCTTTCTCTTAGTTGGAGATGATGTGATCACCTGATCCATTAGATTGGGTGACCTCAGCTTCATTAGCTTCATTGCTTCATGGTTTAGACTTCTTAACCCATGTCTTGTTCATCTGTTCCCTGATTTGCTCAATAGTAGGAGCAGGTACTCTATTCTTGCAATCTTTCCTTGTATGTCCAATTTTTAGACAACTATGACAAACTACGCTTCCATTCATCCAACTTTTAGATTTACCTCTGAAATGTGTCCTTATGCAGTTTTTTGGAACATGTCTATACTCACCATAGTAATGACAACTATGCCATGTATTGTAATCCCAATTGTGAGTATTTCCTTTTCTTGGTGATTTCTCTTGTACCTTTGATGTCCACTACTGTTTACCTTTGGATCTGCAATCTTGTGCTCTATGACCATATTTGTGACAGTTATAGCAATTACCATTGAGTCTACATGTTTTTCTTTCCTTTGCATTACATTCACGTGCTTGATGTCCAAACTTATTACAGTTAAAGAAGTAACCATTAAAGTTAGTTTTTGAATTGGATTTACCATTCTTGCTTTGGAAAATGTTTGTTGTATGACCTGGTTTCCCACAGTGGTGACAAATAGGTTTGTTGTTTCTCAGCTTTGCAGGTCTTCTTTCACCTATCTTAGATGATTCTCCATTTTCAGTGGTTGAATGTTGTTCAATGTGACCTAATCCAGAAGAATCTTTAGGTCTTCTTGATGCTTCCACCAATTGTTCAAAGTAGCTCATAGCTGCACTTGGATCATTCACTCTGTTATTAAGTTCTTTCTTAGATCTCAATTCATCTTTCAATTGACTGTTCTCAGATCTAATATTTACAATCTCCAAGTCTTTCCTGCTGATCTCCTGATTTACAAGTAGTAGTTGATTTGCCATGTCTACTTGATTGATTGTCATTGTTTGCACATCATGTGTTCTTTCATCAAGTCTGGTAGTCAGCATTCTCTTGTCTTCTTCTACCATAGCCTTGTCATCTTTAGCTTTCTTTTTCTATTCAAAAACTTCACACATTCTTATTGATTGGGCTTCTTGTTCCTTTTTCAAGTTTTTGACTTCTTCACATAGTGCACTATTATTTTCCAGTAGATCTGCAATTGCTGCATCGCTCTCAGTAGAATATCCATTCTAAAATAGATTTGTGGTGTCCTCTTCTTGATAATGAGTGTCATTCATCTTCTTGGCCAGATCTTTCCTTGCAGCCAAGGACTTCTTTAATTCTTGTTTTGCAAACTCAAGTTGTTGTAGTGCTAGCTGAATATCAATCTTTTGATTCTCAACGACTTTACCCATCTTGTAGATCCCCATTTCAAGATCTGTATTCTCAAGCTGATTATAACCTTTTAGAGAACTAAGCTCTGATACCAATTGTTGGAAATACAATAATGGGAAAGCAAGATGCTGAGAGGGGGGGGGGGGGGAATCAGATCTTCAAAATCAAACACTTAAAACAAACTGATNATACCAATTGTTGGAAATACAATAATGGGAAAGCAAGATGCTGAGAGGGGGGGGGGGGTGAATCAGATCTTCAAAATCAAACACTTAAAACAAACTGATCCACAGTCATACATATATGAATCTAAAGTAATCTCAGATAGCATCCACATAATGAAATAAATAACACATAACACAATAAATTGGTAACCCAGAAACCAAAATAGGTAAAATTGAGGTGGGGATGACACCCACAAAATTCTCCACTACTATAGTAATAAAGTGTACCTGTTAAGGTTACAAATGTTGATTACAAAATGTAATCTACCTTGTTAAAGGTCTACCTGGTTAAGAGCTTAAGATAATTACAATCTACCCTGTTAAAGGATTTCAACTTACAATGAAGTAAGCACTCTGTTAGGAGATAAAGAAAGGTCTACTAGAACCACTCTGTTAAGAGATTTTCACCTGATACAACGATTAGAATGTCTCAAGTATTGATCCTTCATTCTGCACTCTGATGCTAATGATGGATTTCCTCTTTCCAATACCTTCTATGATCTCATAATCTGATATATCTTTACTCTGTTGTTCACTGTGTTCTTACTCTACTTGATCTTTGCTTCTTAACAAAATAACCCTCTATGCATTTCACTTCAAAATGCAGTCACTAGACAATTCATCTTGCACACTTCCAAAATAGAGTTTAGAAGCAATCTAATATACCTGTTCAGATCTAATAGTGAGATCTAGATCAACGATCAAGATCTGATATCCATACCTTGATGGTATTACAATTAATGCGTACAATGAGTCATGCATAGGATAAAACAATTAAATGCATAACTAACTCTGTATAAGAATATTAAATGCATACATAAGTTGGCCCAAAAAGCTTATACAATTCGGCCAGATCACTTATCCATGAAGTTTGTATCATTCCAGACATGTATACAAAAACTATCCTGCTCAGCACTTGACTATTTGTCGCTCGACACTTAACATCCCTGTATCCTTCTCGGCTCAGCAATGTAACTAGGCAAACTGAAAAACTTCTCGGCAATGGTGCTCAACCTTGCATAGTTTTAGCTCGGCCACAGTGATAGCCAACTAAAACTGCCTAGATGAATGACTAAGTGTTGGTCACTAATCATCAACAGAACTTAGAGATTAACAGAAGTATCTTATTGAACTAGTAAATCAACCAAATTACAAGATTTGATGTTATGTGAGGATGTAATCCTTCTAAGAATGATTTGAAACCTTAGAGAATCATGGATTAGATATTATCATCGAAAGGAAGAATCTCTAGGTAATCATGGTATTGAAGCATGGTGATCTTAAAGAATTTTAATATGTTTTGGAATTAGAAAACACTATCTTTTGAATATATCGTAAGCGTTTGACAAAGACTTTGCATTTTATATTGGAAGGGTGTGTGATCCTTCATATTTGTATATAAATATCCATGATATTTTATTAATAAGAATGACCTAAGCTAAGATGATTTATTTTGTGGAAATAACTTATGGGTTTTCTTATGTTTATTCATATTTTGTTTAAAATTCCTTTATGAAGTTCTTCTTACGAACATTCTAGATATAAGGTAGATTGTTTTGAATAAGGTGTGAGATGTCATTAGCACCTCCCAAGGGTTCTCATACTATGACTTGATTGAAGATACGAAAGTTCACTTAGAATCATTACTTATGTATTGGGTTTTCATAGAACTTTGTTTTTTAGTGTGTTTTGTGTTTGGGATAAAGTTGTGTTACTCCTAATTTTTAAATAAAAGAGATGAAAGTCAAATCTTAATGAGTAGAAAGGAGAGGGAAGTATAGACTTGTAATTTTCTTAGACTTATATATACATGTTGTACCTATATTTTATTTGATATACAATTATGCTTCCTGGATATGTTAAATTCCCTAAATACCTTGAAGTGAAGTATACACTTTTACCTATTTATGCATTTCTTTAGCTTTCTCCATGAGTTATTATGAAACCAAGAGATGATTACCATTGGAACTAGATAGATATTGGTGAAACTTGGAACTTGACATGTTTGGATAGTTAAGGAAAGAATTTTACTTATGTTCTTTATGTATCTCAAATACACCCATGAAGCATGTTGCACTATGCCTAAGTAATAATTGTAGAATCTGATGAAAGATCATATTTACGCCAAGATCCAGCTGCATGCAAAAACCTGTCACAAGAAATGAAGTGAAAGAGGGAAAAAAGAGAAACTCAGTTTTTACTCAAAAGGTGAGAGCAAAAAATATTAACTGAATTAATGAAGAGCAAATATAAAGTTCGACCTTATAAAGGTGAATGAAACCCTAAAAGGAACTACTAGGTTGTGCATTATTAATTAGGAATTAATTAATAACGCACCTAAGAGAAGCTTAAGCTAATAGAGTAATAATACTCTAACACCCCCCCTTAAGCTGAACGCAGGGAGAAAGCAGACCTAG
>MU226020.1:211928-223230 GCA_018584345.1 Thuja plicata
GGAGGTACAAGCGTTTTAGGCAGCGATTCAAAAAAAAAAGAAATACAGATCAGTATTTTGTGAAGAGAGATCTCCAAGATGAAAGATTGAATATCAGTGATTGTAATAAAGTTTGTGATTCTATAAGTTGCTAATAGTTGCATCTATATTATCATAGATAAATTCATTGTTGTAATTACAGAGTTGTAGCCCTTGCAGTAGAAGCTGCTAAACTGGTGTATTTGGGTTGGTGCTCAAATTAATAAAAGGTTTAAAGGAGTGGTTTTTTCCCTATGACAAAACCTAGTTGGGTTTTGAGGGTTTCCACTCAGCACAAAATTCATGTGTCTTGTCTATGAATTTTATTTAGGTTCATCTGCTCTGATACTTTCTTTAATAAGGCTATACTTGTGTTGAATCTCTTTCTTGCCTTGAAGTTATTCTTTCTCATGCTCATAAAGTTGTATTCCATAATTTGGTATCTGCACACTTGTTGTTCATTGTTCAGTTGCATTGAAATTTTGTATACTATGATTCACCCCCCTCTCAGAGTATCTCACTTTCAACAATTGGTATCAGAGCGTAGGGTCTTTTAAGTTTGCCCTAGGACTGATCCTATTTTTTTTTCTTGAGAGTGAGTTATGGTACAAAATGAAGGTGCATCCCTCACGAGGGCTCCTCTGTTTGATGGTACAGATTATACCTTCTGGCAAGTTAAAATGGAAGCATTTAGTAATTCTCTTGATGTTAGAATGTGGGATGTTATCTCAAGAAAATATACCTTCTGCTGTTCCTACTGATGCAGATGAAAAAACCAAGTTTGAACTGGACAAAAGGGCTCGGTTTGCCATCTTATGCGGATTGTCAAAAGAGGTGTTTGTAAAAGTAATGTACTTCAAGTCAGCAAATGAGGTATGGACAAATTTAGAATCTATTTATCAAGGCGATGCTAAAGTTAAAGAGTCTAAAATGATCACATTAAAAACTCAGTTTGATGCTTTGAAAATGAATGATGGTGAATCTGTAGCAAACTATTTCCTTCGTGTAGATGAAATTGTAAATGCACGTAAAGGACTTGGTGAAAAAATTGAAGAATATGATGTAGTTGCAAAAGCTATAAGAACTTTGTTGCCAAAATTTGAAACCAAAATTTCATCTCTTGAGGAAAAGAAACATTTCTCTACTATGACTGTTCATAAACTTCAAAGTATTCTTATAGCATATGAAATAAGAATTGGAAGCTTTCCTTCCACTTCTAAGGAAACAACTTTTAAAGCTGAAAAGCAGGAAGACAGTGAATCTAAATTATCTGATATTTTTGAAGCTTTAATGGTTAAAAAGTTTAGAAAGAAATATCAGGGAAAATTACCTTTTAAATGTTTTGGTTGTGGAAAAGCAGGACATTTTGCTGCAAAATGTCCTTATCTAGATCTAAACAAAGATGAAGATAAAATTGAGAACTCTCTCAATAGAAAACAATGGAATCCTAATAAGAGATTTAATAATTTCAAAAAGAAAAATCTTCTGACTAAAGAAGATTCTGAAGATGAGTCAGATGACTCAAATTGTGGAAGTGAAACACTTTTTATGACTAAAGTTGAACTTGGTAAAACTGTCGATGCTAAAACTGAAAAAACTTCTGATTCTGATGCTGAAGATGTTAATCTCGAAGAAGAACTTATTTGTGCTCTTCAAGAGGTTAAACAACTAAAGAAACTTGTAAATAGTTTTGAGAACACTAATCAGATTTTACAAGTTGATCTAGAGATGGCTAGGCAAGTTATTGAAAACTAGAGAAGTCTTATTGAAGAAAAAGAAAATGAAATCAGTTCTCTACAAAAACAAGTGTATGAATTTGATAATCAGAAACATATTGAAATTACTGCTGAAAATCGTGACGCAACAAACAGAAATCAAACTCATAGTAAAACAATCTTTCAGAATAGATTCTTTCATGGCTATTGTCATTATTGCAATCTGTTTGGTCACAAAGTTAATACATGCAGATTTTTCAAAACTCCTACTTTTGGACATAAACAATCTTTTGGTTTTTTCAGAAATATAAGATGCTATAAGTGTAATCGGTATGGACACATGTCAAATTACTGTAAGGCATCTCAAAGAACTATAAAAGTATGGAGACCTAAGGTAGAACAGTACATGCTTGTTCAAACAGCCTTAATATCCTCTAACTCTACTATTTAGGTTCTAGACAGCAAATGCTCTCATCATATGACATGGGATAAGACAAAATTTTCAGTATTGAAAAGTCACCCAGGAGGGTTTGTTAAATTTGGCGATAACACAGGTCTTTACATTACTGGAACAGGTACAGTTATGATAAACAAAGATACTCCTATGCATGATGTTTACTATGTTGAAGGTTTAAAAAAGTATAACTTGTTGAGTATTAGTCAGATTTGTGATAGTGGATATCAAGTTTTATTCAATTCTTATGGATGTGCTGTAAAAAGGAAGTCAGGGAAAATAATAGCTAATGGGTTTAGGACACCTGGAAACTTATATAATTTATCTGACTCTACAAACCAAGAGCAAAGTGCTGGTATGTGTCTCATGAGTCACATAGACAAAAATTGGTTATGGCATAAAAGGTTAGGCCATGTAATTTTTGATAATATGGTCAGAATTAGAAAACATGAAAATGTTAGAGGTTTACCTTTAATTAGTAGACCTACAAACTCAGTTTACAGTGAATGTGTAAAAGGCAAACAAATGAAGTCATCCTTCAAAACTAAAGAATTTCTATCTTCAAGGCTATTAGAGTTGGTTCACATGGATTTGTGTGGTCACACTAAAACACAATCAATGAATGGAGAAAAATACTTTATGTTATTCGTAGATGATTACACCAGAATGATCTGGGTAAATTTTCTCAAACACAAATCAGAAGCCTTTGATAGATTTAAGATTTTTAGGAAAATGGTTGAGAAAGACTCTGATTTAAAATTAAAATGTCTAAGGTAAGATAAGGGAGGTGAATTTACCTCTCATATTTTCATTGAATATTATGAAAAACATGGCATTAAAAGACAATATTCTGCTGCCCGCACACGTCAACAGAATGGGGTAGTTGAAAGAAAAAACAAGACAGTAAAAGAAATGGCAAGAACCATGCTTAATGAGTCAAATCTACCTGACAAATATTGGAAATAATTGTTCATACAGCTGTGTATATACTAAATAGGGTTCAAATTAGAATAAGGACTGCTTATACTCCGTATGAACTCTGGTATGGAAAATCAACATCTGTTAAACACTTTAGAATTTTTGGATGCACATGCTATATTAAAAATGATTCTGATAATCTAGATAGTTTTCAATCCAAATCTGATGAAGGAATCTTTGTAGGATATTCTTCTAACAGTAAAGCTTATAAGTGTTTTCATAAACGCTTGAATAAAATTGTTGAATCTATAAATGTGATATTTGATGAAAATTCACAGATGACTAACAAACAAGTTCAAAGTGCTGAAGATGAATCCGATTTAGAACTTGGAAATGCCTCAATATCAAATGAACATGTTGACATCAATTCTGTTGCAGAAAGTTCAAACAAACAAGAGGAAGTTCCAAATTCTAGTATAGATATTCCTGAAAAGACACCTTCTAGAATAATCACAAAAAGACATCTAGAAAATATGGTAATTGGAAATAAGAATGCAGGTATATTAACCCGTGGAAAGGCAAAACAGATAGAACAAGCTCAGATGGCAGAGCATTTTTGTCTTATAACAGATTTTGAACCACAAAATGTTTCTGAAGCCTTAAAAGATCAATCCTGGTTAAATGCAATGAAAGATGAAATCAGTCAAATTGAGAAAAATGAAACATGGGAACTTGTTCCTTGTCCAAATGATAAAAATGTAATTGGAGGAAAGTGGGTTTTCAGGAATAAGTTAAATGAATCAGGAAAAGTAATTAGAAATAAAGCCAGATTTGTGTGTAAGGGCTATGCTCAACAAGAAGGGATAGATTTTGGTGAAACTTTTTCTCCTGTGGCTCGTTTAGAGTCTATTAGAATGTTTCTTGCTTATGCTTCATTTAAAAAATTTACAGTATATCAAATGGATGTTAAAACAACATTCTTAAATGGCTATCTGGAAGAAGAAGTTTATATGGAGCAACCAGAAGGCTTTGAATCTTCTGAATATCCAGATCGTGTGTATAGACTGAAAAAGGCACTTTATGGCTTGAAACAAGCACCGCGTGATTGGTATTCAAGACTTGATTCACATTTGGTTTCGAAAGGTTTTACTAAGGGTAGTGTGGATAGTACATTGTATACCAAAACAGTAAATAAAGATCTTTTGGCGGTTGAGATTTATGTGGATGATATCATATTTGGGTCAACTAATGATGAACTGTCACAAAGTTTTTCAGTTATTATGGAATCTAAGTTTGAAATATCTATGCTAGGTCCTCTAACTTTCTTTTTGGGCATTCAAATATCTCAGCTTGAACATGGACTTTTTATCTCACAAATTAAATATGCTAAAGAGATGCTAAACAGATTTCAGATGGATCAAAGTAACCCTGTTGGTACACCTATGGAAACTAGGTGTAAACTAGTCAAAGTTGATGATTCCCCACTTGTTGATCAACGAGAATATCGGTCCATGATAGGAAGTTTTCTATATCTTACTGCATCTAGGCCTGATTTGATGCAAGCTGTATGTTTGGCTATCAGTCTGCTCCTAGAGAATCTCATCTAAATGTTGTAAAAAGAATTTTCAAATACATTCAAGGTACTCTGGATTTTGGGTTATGGTATCCAAAACATGCTGTTTTCACTTTAATAGCCTATACTGATGCTGAATGGGGAGGTTGTATTGATGACCAACACAGCACTAGTGGTGCAACATTCTTTCTTGGTGATCATTTGGTTGCATGTCACAGTAAGAAACAAGAATGTGTCACTTTGTCAACTGCTGAATCTGAGATTATTGCAGCCATGGCTTGTTGTACTTAGATGTTGTGGATGTCCTATCAATTAGCAGATTTGGGTATTGACATTTCAAAACCTATGTCTATCTTTTGTGACAACACCAGTGCTATTCAAATATCAAAAAATCTTGTAATGCATTCTCGCACCAAGAATATTGTAATTAATTTACAATTTTTGCGTGAACAAGTCTCCTCAAATGAAGTCACACTGATTCATGTATCCTCACAAGCACAGGTAGCGGATATATTTACTAAAGCACTCCCAAAAGAACAATTTGAGAGGTTGCATGCTCGATTGCCCTATTTTTCCTTGATGAAAAAAAGGGGGAGAAAGAAAATACAATTCTTCGGTTACAATACCTTGATACAGGTTACACACTTTGTTGATACAGGTTGCAGGTTACAATACCTTGATACAAGTTACACACTTTGTTGTGGATACTTTGTACTTTGAACTCTGGCTTCTTTGATACTGTCTCTAATTTGATACTTTGCTCACTAGAGTGTTTGGCTTTCCAGAGTTAAAAACTTTTTTACTACGCCACTCTTTGTGTAAGGTTGGAGTAGTGTGCTATTTTCTTTTGGCGGTATTTGACATTCTTTTTCATTGGCACTAAAAGCAGTTTTTGTATTGATCATGGTTCTTAAACAACTGACAAATTGTTCTTCCTATACTACTGATATATTCATGACAGCTACAGGTTGAATTTCCTGGATAACTGCAAATATTTGATACTTCAGAATATGAGGTCTGTTTTGATATACAGGTTGGCATTATTGTCTAGACAATTTTTGGTCTATGGTTGTTATATCAGCATAAATTTTTCTAGATTATTGATGTTTCTCAGATTTGCAAGGGTTTGTCATTTGCAAAGATTTTTTAAGAAATAATCAAAAGATTATCTTTTATTGAGAGTCACCATCTGCTTGTTAAGATGGTTTTTCAGACTTGATAGAAATTCATTTGTAGCCTACTCTCTTATCCTGATAATGGAGTTTTTTTTTCCATCAAGGACAAAGGGGGAGTTTGTTGATATATTTGACCTTGATGTCAATAAAGTTACTGGCCACATAAGTTAAACAGTGACAAGTGAAATTCATATTTCATGAGATAGCAAATAAGTTATCATAGTGTCAATTTGACTTGAACGCGAGTTATTTCAAGTGGAAATCTAACTCACGTGAGTTAGTGGACTTCAACAAACTATATGATTTAACAAAGGACAGCGGACTTGAAATGAATGTTTGGAAACTCATTTATGTTTTTGTCAAAACCCTTTCACGGGAAGTTACATGTTTGTTCTTGGCTCAAACATGACTGAGGCAGTATGGGTATTGAGCCATAGGTTGAGAATGATGTGGCACAGCTGCAAGGATTAGTTAAAGTGTAAGGCAATTTTTTTTGGTGTCTTAACAAACTGGCAATCAACTTTTTTCTTCTACATGTATGGATTTTAACATTTTTTTGTTGTTACTGAAAAGTTAAAAACAATTTTGTTACTTAATCAATGTTTGTGTTAGCAAGTTTTTAAATGATGGAATTCGGTAACTTGTTTTGATTTTGTAATAATAACAAACAGGCATATCAGGTTTTGTGATGATCTTGATTTAACCCAGTTATGGGTATTAGCAAAATGGATATTTTGTAACCCTATACGGGTTTGTGAAGAAAGCAGTCTATTTTTTATTGGTTGGAAATTTCATAAACTGTTAACACACCTAACAGGTGTTTCTTTTAACCCTATACGGGTATGTAAAGGAGAGAAGTTGGTTGAAAGTTTTAAAAACTGTTAACAGATTTTACTCTCAGATTTCATCTGAGACTTTTAGTTATGGTACAGGTGTATTTGCATGTATACATCCTCTGGAAAATAGAGAATATATATATGGAGGTACAATCGTTTTAGGTAGCGATTCAAAAAAAGGAAATACAAATCAGTATTTTGTGAAGAGAGATCTCCAAGATGAAAGATTGAATATCAGTGACTGTAATAAAGTTTGTGATTCTATAAGTTGCTAATAGTTGCATCTATATTATCATAGAAAAATTCATTATTGTAATTACAGGGTTGTAGCCCTTGCAGTAGAAGCTGCTAAACTGGTGTATTTGGGTTGGTGCTCAAATTAATAAAATATTTAAAGGAGTGGTTTTTTCTCTATGACAAAACCTAGTTGGGTTTTGAGGGTTTCCACTTAGTACAAAATTCATGTGTCTTGTCTATGGATTTTATTTAGGTTCATCTACTCTGATACTTGCTTTAATAAGGCTATACTTGTGTTGAATCTCTTTCTTGCCTTGAAGTTATTCTTTCTCATGCTCATAAAGTTGTATTCCATAATTTGGTATCTGCACACTTGCTGTTCATTTTTTAGTTGCATTGAATTTTTGTATACTCTGATTCACCCCCCCCTCTCAGAGTATCTCACTTTCAACAACTCCAATTCTGAACAATCACTTAATCTTAGCTTCTCTAATGATTTCAAATGTTTCCAACTTTCTATCTTCTCCAATTTGTAGCAATTTTTCAATTCAAATGTTTTTAGAGAAGTGATTTTGAGGGCTGCCAACTCTGGAGTATCACTTATCCTGAGCTCCTCTAATGACCTTATGTTTTCTAAACCTTCTATCTTTTCCAATTTGGGGCACTTTCTCAAATAAATATGTTTAAGAGAAGTTAATTCTTCAAGGCTGAGAAGACCATTTAATTGTGGCAAGTCACGTATGCTGAGTGTCTTCAATTTGGGGCACCTTTGCAATTGAAATTCTGTAAGAGATGTAAATTCTTCAAGTTTGAGATAACCATCTAATTGGGTACAGTTTTTGATAGAAAAAGTAGCAAGAGGGTACTGGCAAGTGGAACAGAGGACTAGTAGCACATTAACAAGATATTAATGGAACTAGTCAAAGCTTAACTGCAGTTTAGCAGGATATCACAGACACCAAATCTAGTTCTGCCTCTATCAAAAACAAAAGTAACAATTCTACTTAAAATGATTAAACTAGAGTAATTGCTATTAACAGTAGCATCAAAAATATTGTCACTAAGCCTCACAGGGCTCAACCAAACCATAATAACAAACTTAAAATTAACCCCAAACACAAAACAAGGGAACCGAGGGACAAGCCCAGCCAAAATAACCCGAACCATAGGCAGCAACATTAATTCTTCCCTCCTAGCTATTTAGATAGCAGGGTTCTCGCCCACTCCTCCTAGAGGAACAGGAATAGATCCTTTTTATCCTCGTCTGCTTCCAATTTTCCATCCGCCAGCTTTTCCTGCACATTACAGAGGGTCGTCACCGAGGCATGCATAACCTTCAGTGCAAATTTGTTGGTCCTCATGCAGTGGTTCATTAGGTCCTGCATACTCTTTTTGATCTTTGCAATTCCCTTGTCAATAATCACAAACTTTCTTTTAAGGGTGCTTGTGAAATTGCATTTTTCCTCCATGCCAGAGGAGAGAGGTTTATCCTGGGGATCATGGTGGGGGCTTTGGGGTGGGTGGGATTCTTGAGGGTTACCGTAGCTCTCTGGGGTTTGGTCAGGGGAGTATTACCAGTCGGGCTCATATAGCCTTCTGAGGAATCATTTCTAGAGTTTGTGGAGTGGGAGACATTTTCCGTTAGGGAGAGCTCCTTGGAGGCCATCTCCAACATCTTGATTTTTCATTGTTCCTTGGCTATTCTATTAGACCTCCTACGGCCAGAACCGCTTAGGTCCACCTCCAAATTGACCTGGGTTTCCATAATTTTCTATTTTTTGGGCTTGTAATTCATCTCAGGTGTGCTGTCAACCCCTTTCCCTTCAATGTGATCCACAAAGTCTGAAACATAAGAATCCTCCTGGCCATCTTATAGGTGGGGATCTTAATACTTTTTTTACGGGTTTTTTAACTTAGACTTTACAGGCCCTTGAGTGATACGGATGGACTGGGAGGAGGAGTTGGAGGTCTTTTCAGCTTTTTCAGAGGGCTTCTCCTAGGGCATCATCTGAATAATCAGAGGGGGTTGGGGTGCCGGGAATATGGCTTTGTGAAACTATAAAAGACAAAGGAGGAGGCCTTGGTGGAGGATAGCTCTGTCAGGGTTGCTTTTGATATCAAGGATATTGCTTTCAATAGAGTGCAAAAGATAAAACGGTATGGAAATTAAATGTTTGTTCCTAATATGATTCAGGAAAGGTAAGTGGTAGTTGTAAAACACCATGAACTTACCTTCAAGCGTGAAATAATTCATGATAATGAGACAAGTTTTTGGCCAGAAGTCCGGAAGCTCTTCTCTGTTGAAACCCCCTGTTTCCTGACCGGCAGCTCCCCTTCTTTGAAAAATTGTTTTAGGCTAGTAGGGTCAGCAGTTCAACTAGTATTTTTGTACTTTCTCCCCACCATAGGGAGCCCCATAGCCTCAGCGATGACCTCCTCATTGAGCTGAAAGTGAATGCCTCCCACTGAGACATTTCTGTTGTTCCAGGAGGAAACAAACTGTTTAGATATTCTCTCGTCATGGCCGCCTTTTATGCATTCCATGAAACCCCAAATTTTGGTTTCCTTGCAATAATGGGTGACCAGCGGATTAGAAGTAAAGGCTTCATCAATATTATCAGGTTCGATACGGAGAACATTACCCCCCATATCAGAGGTCTCGTCTTCAATCGTCGGAATATCCTTGGGGTCTGAGAGCCGACTGTTGTTGCATGCCATATAAAACCACTCTCTTTTACAAATCCATTTCAAAAAAAGATTATACATACCCTGCCGGTTTTGGGGATTTTGGAGATCGGGCTCCGTACTATCAAATCTAACAGATCCCCGGGTAACATAAATAGTAATAATAGCATTACTACCATTAATCGCCAGAAATGCCTTTTGACACTGATAGCGATCACTCCACACGAACAAAAGGTAATTATTGAACTTTATGGGACTTTTAGTTTTGTCTTTCATAATCACACAAGTAACTCAAATACGCCAACAGGTGATCGAGGAGGGGTTTGTAATAAATAAGCCAGCCTAGCACATTTAGAATATTGTATTCATTTCTCCCTCGATGATACGCTGAGTCATCGGAGGTAAATCACCAACTAACATCCAGCTATTTAGTTTGGTTTGTTTTAGACCAATTGCAGCCAATGAGTCGGCAACCGAGTTTCCCTCTTTGTAGGTATGGCCTATAGACATATGTTGGAAGCTCTCAAGAAGCTCATAGATCTCCAAAATGATGGGTCTAGTCTGCCACCCCACATCAACTCCGCTCTTGACTGCCTCTATTATTACTTTGGAATCTCCCTTGATTTCCAGCTGTCAGAAGTTCATCTGTTTTGCAAGTTTAATCCCCTAGAGAAGAGAAGTCCCTTCCGCCTGGGTGACAGTACAGTTATTGATTGGTCCTGTATAAGCTAGAAGGCAAGTGCCATGGTGGTCTCTCAGCATTCCTCCCCCACTGTGCCCAAGATTGTTAACTGCCCTGTTAAAGTTTAATTTTATCCTGCTTCTAGGAGGGGCAATCCATTTGGTAGCTTTTCTGGTAGTCTTTTTAGTATTGTCAAACTTGGAGAACCCACTCAGGAGGTTCCAGCATTCCACTATCTTAGCTTCCCAGGCAGCAGGAGGGCTGGATGGGAGCTTCCATTTAGCCATCCTGGCATTTTCACTCAGAAGCTTAGTTTCGATAAGGAGATAGGTTTCAGGCTGGATGCCTATCTCCCTGAATATCCTGTTGTTTCTTTCCTTCCAGATGGACCAGCATATGTGCAGGGGAAGCATACGCCAGAGGAGTTGGAGCAGAGGGTGGTTTGAGGGGGATCTCCATTTAACGAATTGGTGCACCTCGCCACCTAGGACCCACGAGATACCCAATCTGTCATAAATTCCTTGCCACATGGTGGTAGCATAGTCACAATGGATGAAGAGGTGATTTACTGTCTCTTCCGCCTTCTCACATAGGACACATCTGTTGGCCATTGAAAAGCCTCTTTTAGTAAGATTATCTTGGGTTAGGATCTTATCGTGCATAAGGGTCCACCAATTTTTTTTTATTTTAGGCGTGAGTTGGGGGATCCACACCTTCTTCCAGTCCCCTAGGTTGCTCTCCTCCTTAAGAAGTAGGTTGTAAGAAGAACTAACTGTGAAAGCACCAGTCTGAGTGGGGGTCCAAATAATAGAGTCATCAACCTCAGAAATTTTGATACTAGTCAGGATGTCCATAAGCTCCTTTGCTAAGTGTTGCAGATCCGGTCTGTCCCTTAATTGATTGGGTAAATCAGCCCAAACTCTTCTGTTGGTGTAGTTGGAAGCTCTAAAACCCAAGGTAGGTCGAAGGTAGTCCATAATTGGTTTGAATTTATGACCCAGCTGAGGTT
>MU226020.1:232702-249031 GCA_018584345.1 Thuja plicata
TGGAGACTCGCACTTTTTACCCACAAATTAATCTAAATAACACAGACCAAACTGCATTTCCCACCAAAAAAATAACACAGACCAAACTGCATTTCCCATACCTGTTAACACAGCAGACAGCCGAACGCACGCCACCAAACCCTTCCGCAAGAAAACGTGAATATCTGCGGCTCAGAAAATGGGGTTTTCATTCCAAAAACACGTTTTTGCCCGGACCCGACGGGAATACTAAATTTGTTTTATTTCACCACATAACCGTGGATTCCAAAGTGATTCCACCTCCTGAGGTGGAATTGCGAAATCCACGTTTTCAGTTAAATGGGGATTTCGAAATCCACATTCTCATTCTTACAAAGGGCATCCAAACAGGGAATTGCACCCCATAACCCGGTTATGGGGTGCAACCAAACGGGCCCTGAGTGATAAAGGCAGTCCTTGGCAAGCTTTTAAGAACTTCTTAACGAGATCCTCGAATTCTGAAGGTGGAGACTTTAGTAAGAATGCATGCGAACGAAAAAGTTGTTTGGCATGGGTGGTATTCAGAGGTTTCATTGGATAAATGGCAGATATTCCCCACTGTTGAAGAACGTTTGCGTTGTGTGTGGTAACAATAATCAAACTTTGACTACCAAGGCTATCAAGGCTCTCCTTGGGTGGTAATAGAGCATCTAGTTGGTCTATGTGATCCACGTCGTCCAAAACAATAAGCACTGACACAGATCTTGACAAACGGTTCTTAAGAATCTGTTTGCCTTTGTCTAGATTGTCAAAGCATTCATGTTTGGCGTCAAGGTCCTTTAAAAGTGTTTTCTGTTTATCAAGAAGCAGGCCTTTCGTGTGAGCATCACGAATATCAGAGAGAAAACTGGACCAATGCATGGCAGAATGTCTCTGGATAAAGATTTCCTTGGCCAGGGTGGTTTTGCCGGAGCCACCCATGCCCCAGATTCCCACCACGATCTTTGTGGAGCCAGCAGACTGAAGTGTGATTGTGTTGAAGTCTTGTACAACTTCATCCAGACCCACCGGATGCTTAGCAACCTCTAGCGGCATTTTCTTCATTTCTTTCAATACATGATTCACCACCTCCTTCACGACCCTCTGCTCGTCACTGAACAGCGGGAAACATTATATTAGTAAACAGATTGGACAAAAAATTTAAAAAGGTCCTTGGTTGAGAAGATTTCAAAAGATAAAACGCGTCAAACTTTTAATTTCAGTGAGCAATGCTTGTCAAGCAATATTTTTAACACGTGCTTGAAAACAAAAAGTATTATTATTTTTAATTAATTAAAAGTTATATATTCATAGAAAAAACCCCTTCCTGTTCGTTATTATGGCAGAAGCTCTTAATAGGACTATTCAGGCTCACCGTGATATGGGTTTTTGGAGAGGTATTCATATTCCCAATACCGAGGTTAAGGTTACTCACAATCTTTTTCCAGATGATACTTTGTTTTTTTGGTACTTCTTTCATTCAGGAAGCTAAACTTATAAAAAAATTCCGAACTCTTGTTCCTTACGATCGGGTCAGATTATTAATCCTCAGAAATCTAATATATTTATTTTTAACACTCCTCTTATCATTCAGGACAACATTGTATCTACTCTAGGTTTTTCTTTGGATTCTATTACCTCAACTTACTTAGGTATTCCTTTTTTTATGGGTCAGGATAAATCCTCTTATTGGAACTCTGTCATTTTTAGCTGAAAAATAGAATATCTGATTGGAAAGCTAGATGGTTATCTTTAGCTGGGAGGATTCTTCTGGTGAAAACTGTTTTGGCTGCTATCTCAAATTATTATATTTTGGTTCTTCATGCTCCCAAGTCTGTGATTTCTCAAATAAAGAAAATTATTAAATCATTCATATGGAAAGCCAATTTGTGTGAGGTTAAGAAAGTTCATTTGGTCTCTTTGGAGAAATTATCCCTTAGTAAAGATGAGGGTGGAGCTGGTTTATTTGATATCTCTTTCAGTAATAAAGAATTTGGTGATAAACTGGTCTTGAATATGTATACTAAGTCTTCCTCATTATGGTGTCAAATCCAACAAGCCAAATATCTTGATTCTCCTAATCCAACTAGGATATTTACTATCTCTAATCCTCCAACTGATTCGGTTGTCTGGAATTTTATGGTTTCTTCAAGGGATGTAGTTTCCAATTATTTGTCTTGGCAAATTCATTGTGGGGATGATGTATTGTTCTGAGATGACTCATGGAAGGGCCTACCCCCTTAGATCTTTAGTAATCCTTCATGACTCTATTGATATCTTTATTTCTCATTGGGGACTAAAATTTCTTAATTACATTGACTCTGTGGATTGTGTCTCATACAAAGTTTACTGGAATGATCCTTCTTCTCTTCCTTTATCCTCTACTCAGATTTCAACTTTTAATTCAATTATTGGATCTAGAATAGTCTTTCTATCTCGTGGTAAAAAGATAAGTTACTGTGGTGCCCCTCTAAATCTGGGAGGTAGTCTGTAAAAGATGGATATAAGGCTATCCAACACATCAACAACCAGTCTTTGCATGATCGTGCTTTCTTATTTTGTTGGAATAGTTCAGTTCTTCGTAAGGCAGGTGTCTTTTCTTGGCTCTCTCTCCATAATAGGATTCTAACTAGTGACATGTTATCTCGTTTGCAGATTGCTATTCCCTTTTTATGTGTTCTTTGTGGCATGTGTATTGAGAATGTGGGTCATCTTTTTATCCATTGTGAATTTGCTGCATAATGTTGGTCTTTTGTTATGGGTAAACTTTCAATCTCCTTCCCTCTTACTTCCTCTCTTTGGGATTTGTTACAGTCTTGGCCAACCTTGTATTCTTCTTCGCTTTTTGCTTGTCTTTGGATTATTATCCTTTCCTCTGTTATCTGGTCTATTTGGTGGGAACCTAATAAACAAATTTTTAGGAAAGCATCTTTAGATGTGGCTCAGGTTTGTTCTTTAATTGAAAATTGTATATCGAAACAAGTCAACTCTTATGTGCAATCTCATTTTAACCCTAATACTGATTTCACATTTTGGGATAATTTTTTAGTTTCTAGTTGGAAATTAATTCAGTTTCCTTCTTCTCTGGTTTTCCCTATAATTAGGAAACCTATTATTGATAGGAAGAATATAAAGTGGCATCTTCCTGATTTGGGTTTTTTTAAGCTTAACTTCGATGGTTCGTCTAAAGGTAATCCGCGTGAATCAGGGATTGGGGTTTGTGTGCGGAATCATTTTTGTCAAGTCCTTGGTCTCAAAGCCTATCTATCCCCCAAGATCTAACAATATAGCTGAAGCCCGTGCTCTGTAGAAGGATTAATTTTAGCAAAAAAATTAAAGTTATCTCATGTCCATATTGAAGGTGATTCTTCTCTTATCATTCATGCTTGAAAATCTAGTTCGACTATGAATTGGAGGTTTAGTTCTATATTGGAGCAGGCTTGGTTTCTTATTGATTCATTTGATAAAGTAACTATTTCTCATACTGTTTGGCTAACATGGGGTCTTCCAAAATAGAATTTGATTCCTTGATCTCTGATTGTTCTCTAGATAGATTCCCTTTTCTCTTAATTATTATTCAAGCGGAAAGTGTCTTATAATATTCAGTTTGTTTTTCTTTCTCCTATACACATGAGTATTCAGTTGAATCTATAATCACGCACAATGAGTGACCTTCATTTTGATTTTTTTTTGGGGTACTTGATTATGGAGTAATTGGAATATGTTTATGTGTGGATATCACGCACATGTGGATATTCTCAGGATTTCATATGTTAAGTACTTTGTCTCATTATGTGTTCACTTGGTGTGTTTGATTATGCGATAATCTAGCTAGTTATATGTGTGTAGGAGTTCTTCCTTAGCTTTCCTCGGATTAATTCCTTCTTTATTGGTTTTGGCCTTGGTTTTTGGGCTTGGCAATTCGGTACTGTTATTTAAATATTTGTATTTGGCTGATGGTCCTCCTTGCATCTGTCATGTGATTTATTCTGTCCTTTTTATTCTCCATGTGCTATCCTTTTGGGGTCGGGTTGTTTGAATTATGTACTTGACTCTCCTTAGCATTATTTCTGTTATTATTGTTTGTTTTCCCTCTTTGGCTACGTTTTGGGATTCTATGGAGATCTGGGGCATCCTATGGCGCCACCTCCTGGTACTTTGGCACGCGAAATCTTTCTTCTCTTGAGTTCTTCAAAGGATGTGAGTTTAAGTGCAGTTATTATCCCATATGTGTTGCGTCCTTCTCTGTCTTCATTTGTTATGGGTGGTTTCTTTTATGCAGCTCCTTTTGTAGATGTTATTGTCTGGGTTTTTGTGGTTCTGTTGTTTAAATGGCTAGGCAAGCTCACCATTCTTCTCAGCTGTTATATTTGGGAGCTTCGATGGATGGTTGTTCAGTTTGCAAGTCCCTCCATATGGAACTTTATCCTCACAATTACAGGATTCTGTTAGATGTAGAAGACTGGGAACAACCGTTCCTTGGACATATTAATGATGATTATTTGGCAGTTATGTTCTCCTGCGACCGTATCCATATCTGGAGGGCTTTGTACAGGGAAAGCGTATGATCTTTCCTTCTCAAGTTATATCTATTTTCCTATCTAACTCTTTGGATCTTCTGCAATCTCTGTTTCATCTTGAAATTATTACTAACAAGTTTGTCAAGGGGGAATTCTTGAGTTCCCATAAATTGCTGAAGGCTTTGTAGAGGTACGACTTGTGGAATGGTGCTGCTTTGGTTGGTAGTTTGTTTCATCACCATGCCTTGCTCAATAACCATACAATGTTATCTGTTTATTCTATGGTCTTTGCTCTTCTCGATCTGCTCAATTATGATGTTAAGCACTCAGCTCCTCATATCGCTCCTGATCCTCTGTTGCATCATGACTCTTCTCATGGCATTGAAGCCCCTTCAGGCAGATCTGGACCTCTACTGTCTGGCTGGTCCTTCCCAGGCTTTTATGCAAAGTTAATTTTGAGGTTGATCACTATCGGTTTTGTTCTGTGCTGATTGGTGGCACCCCTTGCTCTTGTTCACTTTTTGTATTACAATCTTCCTGTCCTGTATCCTTTCTTCTATCCAGCCATAGGCTGCTTTTGTAATCATGGATAAACTTGTTCTTCTCGGGTGGGAGTAGGTTGTAGGTACTTTTTGGTTCCTCTCTATTTAACATAGCATGGTTGAGCATTGTGCTCCGTTATCACTGGAATATTTTATTGTATCTAACTATGTGGGGCCTCTTCTCTTCTTCCTTTTATGTTATGGGGCTATGAACAAAGTTTTTCTTTTTGGTTCTTTCCTTCGGGAGCTCCTTTCCAATCAGTGTAAAGAAAAATATTATTATAATATAAATATATTATGTGGCTTCTGCCAGCTTGTTTTAAAAAAAAATTATTACCTTTTATAAAATCATGTGATTTTGAATATAAAAAGCATTTTTCACTCTCTATTGATTCGCTTGGAGCTACAATAAATTTCATATTAATGTTTACTATTTTAAATATAAAAATAAACATATATTGTTTGATAATAATAATTTAATTTAAAATTATAAATAATACAAGGTACAAATAATGGAAATAAGTGAATGGAGATGTTGGAAAGTTATAGTGAATTGAAATTTTTATTAAATAGGAAGAATAGAATCATATTACACAATTTAGTATATTTACATATTTAAATTAGAGATTGATGTAAGAAATTTTGATAAAAATATTAAGATAAGAAATTATGTTATTGAACTTTAGAATGTAGACTCTACAATAATCCATTCTCTTAATAAATAGAACTACATGCCTTTGATCTTCATAATAAATAAAATGAGTAATAATTTTATCTATTTACAAAAAAATAATAAATATATAATTTCTATCATGTGCACAAATTCTATGATGGTTAAGCGATTTTATTTCCTCACAACGATTAGTGAGTGATTACCATAGCCTAAACACAATTAAAAAGTAATAAATATTAAAACCTATCACAATTATTTTTCCACGTAGACATTCTACAATAACATTGAGACATCCAATGTTACAAAGGAGCTCCCGAATATAAAGATACTATTGTGGCTTCATCTGTCTCCAGCATTTTGTTTGCACCAGTATACTGTGAGACATTAAAGAGATGAACGTCTTTTACTTGCCACATATATTCTTCCACAAGTGATGGTAAACAAACCTTCAACGGGTAGGGTCGCTGTGATGCCTCCCGTTCTCGCTCCCACCACTACCTCCCACATGGGAGATTCAAACTCTGTTGTTTCCCACCCGACAGTTCCGTCTGGGTTTGGGGCGAATGCATCAGTGCTTGTTGTTTTTGTTTCTTATGCGCAGGGGACTCTGGCTGCTGCTGTGTGCTTAATTTCAAATGAAACCTCTGCTGCTGCTTCTCGCTCGTCGGGATATGATGGTCCGTTGAATGGCTGCGGTGGGGGAGGGCATTCAGTGGTGTGCCCTCTGCCTTCTGTGGCTAGGGCCTGTGGTACTACTGGCCCTGCATCCTATGCTGATGTTGTGGCTTTTGAAGCTGGTATCAACATGACTTCTTCCTTTGGTCTTCCTCTTCCTGGGAGGGGTGATCGTCGATCCAGATCTGTTATGCCTGTTGCTGTAAGTAACCCTTTGGTGGTTAATCTAGAAATGGATATAGTTGATGAGATTTTTAATCATGCAGAGGCCTATTCCTCTTTTGCTGCTATTTTTAGATTCAGGGGTTTTTGGCCCTCTCTTTCTGATTTACATGCTTGGATGTCCAAATTTTGGGAGCCTTTTTTGGCTGAATCTTTTCAGATATACCCTATGGAAAGGGGTTTTTTATAGTGAAATTTGACAATGCTGAAGATCGGGACACTATTTTGCGTAGTTCCTTCACTTGGGATGATCTTTATCCTTTGATGGACAAACCATGGCATAAGGATTTTGATCCTTCTACTGAATCTTATAATAAAATTCCTTTATGGGTGAGGCTTCCGAATCTTCCCCTGCATCTCTAGATAGACTCTATCTTGGAGGCTGTAGGCGAGGCCATTGGGGATTTTCAGATGGTTGATTCAGGTTCTACTAACATCTTTCATCCGACATATGCTCGTATCCTTGTGGAGGTTTATGTCTCTAAGGGTCTCTTTGAGATGCTGACCTTGGCCTCTCCTCGGGGCTCTTGGACCCAGACCCTTGACTATGAGGGAATTCCATTTAGATGTAGAAAGTGCCACAAGAATGGCCATATTGCTGCCAGGTGTTTATCAGATAGGGTAAAATCAAAGATACTGCCATCTTGGTGGGTGGGTGCAAAAGACCACCATTATTCGGTTCAGAAAGTTTCTAAGGATGGGGGTTTGGATGACAGTCCACCTCAGGATTTTTCCACTACTAAAGCTAATGTCGTTGTTACGGATGCTATCCTGAAGGATGTTTGTTTTTTTGACCCTGACGTTGTCCTGGGTCAGAATGGTGTTGTTGTTATGTCAGGCGATGTTGCTTCTATCCTTGCCCCTGTGGGTGGTGCTATCTTTGTTTCTGCTATCCTTAATGTTGGTGTTGTGGTTGGTGCCTAGTCTCCTTCGGGGGGGATTGTTGTCTCTGTCCTTGCTGGGTGTGCTGGGATAGACAACCTTGCCTCTCGGGTTGTGGGTTTCTCTGATATTTCTTTGTCGGGGAAGAATGATGGGTTTTTGATGGAGGAAGGATTAAAAACTGTCAAAGGAAAGAAATTCAAGTCTCCCAAGCCTCCTTTTGATATGAATTTAAGGTCACATAAGGGTGGGACTAAATGATTTCCTGCTGTCCTTTTTTGCTGACTTTTATTCTGGTCTTGGTTTCTTCTTTGTGGGAGTACTTGTTTACTCCCTTTGGTGTGTCTGGTGTTGATTGACTATTGTAATTTGGTTCTCTTAATGTTCTATCTCTTGGTTCTTTATTGGTTGTAAAAGGTTTCGGGTCCTTTCAAAACATGTTTTTACTTAATCAAAACATTGAGACATCCAAAAACTACTATAACTAAAAAATTAAATTTCGAAAAGAAAGCATATTAATATATAGTATTTACTATACTTTTCTAAATATAATTAAACAATTTAAAAAATAATAAATAGTAGCTTTTTAAAAAACAATACATACAACTAGCGATTGCCCCTTAGTGTGCAATGGGTACAATGAAGAGATGTGAAAGGTCAAGCAATGGAAGTTTTGGTCTATTTTATGTGTACATTTATTTAATACATGAGGTTGATAGCTAGAAAATGATACATAAATAGAGAGAGGTAGAGGGAGAGATAAAGAAAGGGAGATAGGGAGATAAAGAGGGAGAAAAATATCAAAATCATTAAGGATCTTTCTGACCCAAACTCAATTAAAACTCCTTAACCCCCTGAATGAGGCATCTATCAAGATTAGATCCTTAACGCTCACAATTTGTTCACTAAACAAAGTCAATATAATGGAAGCACTCCTACTACAAGGTAATAAATAATCTTTCACAATCACATCTTGCCAAAGCATAATTCTTGTTAATACCATTCATCAAATCAATCATACGACCCTTTTAAAGCATGTAGGATCCAAGAAACTTCAAGGTCAACAATATATTACTCTTACATACAGAATCTTACCCTTCGTGGGCCAAAGGTTCCTTTACTCTCATTGTTAACACAAATTGGAATCAATACAACTAAACCACCTTTCTTAATAACTTATCACATCCTTCCAAGGTAAATGGGTGCTTCATCACATCTTGGGATTACTTCATCATACCTCTCAAATGTTCTTGCATGTTGTCCATAAGGTAGAAAAATTACTGTCTACAATCAAAATTATTAATCATAGTAATATAAACCCTGATCACAACCCAAAAGGCAACTTAAGATCATTCAACCGTCTTCCATTTGTTAGTTTTCTCATACACAAGGTAGCAATTTATATCTTGGACCATGTTTACATATTTTTAAAATGACCATGAGTAACTCCCATTAACAAATAAGGCCTTTCAAATCTGACTGTCTCTGTTTAGACAATTTGAACAGTGGATTGGTGATTAGTCATAAACCAGACAGTATGAGACCCTTTTCTTCTGATTCGAAAGGGTATTAGATCATTGGAGACACATTATAAACTTCATAGTTGTTATTTAACAAAGAACCTATCAACCAACTAATGGTAATGGTAATGAAGACCAAGTTCAGAAGAATACTAGCAAGTAGAATAGTTAGATAAGTTATTAGTTTGTCATTGATGTCAAGCAATCAATTTCTGGTTTATATTAAGTTGCCATATCAATTGGAGAGGAAATTAATTCAGAAGATAATAAAGATCACACAATGATAAGGAAATATTGATTTTTTTATTTTACTTAACATCTGCCATTGTTAAGTTGGTAATAAAAAAGGTTAAGTCGGTAAAGGGAACAACCTAATTATTGAGCAGTGAAGTGTTAGTCGGTCGAGCAAAGCAAAATCAGTCACCGAGCGAAGTTGACAACCGAGCAAGTTCATTTACCGAGCAAGGTTGGTCACCGAACGAAGTCAGACATCAAGTGAAGATATTCATTGAGGTCACCGAGCACAGAACCAAGCATGAACAAAGATTGGATTCAAGGAGTAGAATGAATTTAATGCGAAGTCACAGAGATCAAGAAGATGCTAATGATGGAGGTGAAGTTTATTAAAATATCTACGGTCATGAAAAGTCAAGTTCAAAATTAGTGATGTAGATTAAGCAGAAAAATAAAGTTGTGATTTCCAAGAAAAGTGCAAGTCACGAAGCACAGTTAACTGTCTAATCGAGTAGCAAATGCATTATATCATTTTCTTGGAGATGATCGGATGACTAAGCACAATTGAAGGAAAACCTAATCAATAGTATTAAGAGGCAACACAAAATCCTATATATTGAAGAGTCTGTATATTTATATAGAGACGCTGGAGAAGTGAATAGTTGAAGAGCTATCGAGCAGAGTAGTGAAAAAGTTGGGTAACCAGTCCAGAGGAGAGACTGATGAATTATGGGTGCTAGTAAGTTTCAGAGAGCGAACAAAGGATCTGATAAAGCAAAGTACAGTTGTAGAATCATAGGTCACATTAGTACACTATTGCTTACTAATATTTATAACATAAAATCTCTTAACCGAGTGGACCTAACACATCATTTTTTAGATCCTTAGGAAATGTAACATTCTAGTATGAATGTTTAAGCCCTCTAACTAGGCCACTCCTAACAGGGTGAAGATCTTAACAGCTCTGAGGTAAATCCCCTAACAGGGTCACATCTAACAAATGTGCATTGTAATCTTTAACAGGATTGGCTCTTAACCGTGCAATACTTCAGAAGAGTATTTTATTTTTATGGGTAACAATTCCTACAAAGGTTTTTCCCAAATTGGGTTTCCTCATTGAATTTTTTGTTTCATGTGATGCTTGATAACTCTGAATGGTATTTGCTTATGTTATATGCTTTTATCAAGTTTGTGAAGAGTTTTCAAGTTTTGGTTACTACTGATATTTGAGTCACCGAGTTGAATCAGAGGTTTACATTTAAAGTATTAAGGTTTATTATTTTCTGATTCACCCTCCCCCCTCTCTTAGTAACATCTTTAGTAGGGTAAACTAAAAATTGGTATCAGAGCTAGTGCTTTGAGAAGATAAGTGTAAAGGTACTTGAGATAAAGATCCAAAGATATATAAGAGGGAAGCACCTAAGTTGAATAGGAGTAACTTTTCTTCAATGATATAGATCGATGCAGTACTGCTAAGAAGATGTGGGACAAGTTAATACTGGTATATGGGAGAGATCAACATGTTTAGAAGGCTAAAGCTGAAAGTTTAAGAGGCAAGTTTGAAGCTATGAGGAAGAAATAAGGTGAAACCATTTCCCTATACATCAAAAGTCTAAAAGAGATTTATATTTCTATCAGAGGAGCTGGTGGATGTATGGATGAAGAAGAAGTCACTAGTAAGTTGCTAAGAACATTGTTACCTATCTATGCCATTCGGGTATCTGCAATACAAGAGCTTAGATCTATTCCACATATGGTTGTCACATTGGATGCTACAATCGGTAAGCTAACTGCTTTTGAGCTAAATGATTTTGATAATAGTTTACCTGCTACTTCTAAGATTGAATCAACATTCAAATCATCTTTGACTATTGGGAAGTCTAGAGATTCTAGATCTAGTAATGGATATGCAAGTAGTGCTAGTGAAATATTTCATATTTGTAAGAGTGAGCTTGAAGATATATATGCTGAAGATGAAAAGAATGAAGCTGAATTTGAAGCATTATTGGCTAGGCGATTACCGAGAGGTAAAGGAAAGTACAAAGGTAAGATACCTTTGAAATGTTTTATGGGAAACATAATTGGTTGCATTGCTTCTAATTGTCCTAACAACAATGATAAGAAAGACAACAAAGAGAACAAAAAGACTGAGAAAAGATTTAAAAGATTCAGAGATTTTAAGTACAAAGGAAAGAAAACATGTTATATTTTTGAGGAAGGATCATCTGGTAATGACACTGAGGATGATGATGTTGAAGTGGTATATGTTTTAATTAAAGATGAATTTGATAAAGAGAGGTATGTAGAAGAAAAATCCCTAATCTCACAAGTAAGAAAAAATGATACATAGATTATAGACAGCGGTTGTACACACCATATGACTGGGGATAGTGATAAGTTTATTACTTTGAAAGAGAATAATGGAGGATATGTTAGATTTGGAAATGATGCCCAATATCTTGTCAAAGGAAAAGGTTCTATAATTTTGTTGAAAAATATTGAATGTGATGATGTTTATTGGGTTGAAGGCCTAAAATATAATTTGTTGAGTGTGGCACAGTTAAACAATATACACGTTATTGACTAGAATTTCAAAACAAGAAGGTCAAAGTATTTTATCAGAAGGGTAGTCTGATTGCTACTGGAGGTCAATCTAAAGGTAACTTATTCTAACTTGATACATCCTTAAAGAGTTTTCTATTTGCTAAGATTGATGATGTATTGCTATGGCACAAAAGGCTATGTCATGTTAATTTTGACAACTTAATCAAAGTGAGTAAGAAGAAAAGAGTAAGAGGTCTACCGAGTCTAGACAAACCTAAGAATGTTATGTGTAAAGGATGTCAAGTAGGTAAGATGACTAAATCAATCTCTACAAGAAAAAGATATACTACACAAGGTATACTAGAATTGGTACACACCGACCTATGTGGTCCCATGGGAACACAAAGCTACTATGGAGATAGATACTTCATGTTGTTTGTTGATGATTATTCTAGAATGATGTCAGTTATTTTTTTAAAAGAAAAATCAGAAACATTTCAAATGTTTAAGTGGTACAAGGTTAGAGTTGAAAAAGAAACAAGGAGATAGTTGAAATGTCTGAGATTTGACAGAGGAAGAGAGTTCACTTCTGATGAGTTTACACTCTTCTGCAATAAACATAGTATAAAGAGGCAGATGTGTGCACCAAGAAAATCACAACAAAATGGTATTGATGAGAGAAAAACCAGATCCATTGTGGATTGTGCTCAAACACTGATGATTGAGAATGAGATTTCTCAAAATTTATAGAGATAAGTAGTAAGCACTGCTACTTATACACTGAACTAAGTCCAACTGAAGAAGAGAACTAACAGAACACCTTATGAGATCTGGTATGGGTCCACAAACCGAATGTTAGTTAATTTAAATTCTTTGGAAGTAGGTGTTATATTCTTAAAGATGAAAGAGATGGTAAATTTGACTCTAAAGAAGATGAAAGAATATTTTTAGGATATTCTACAAAGAGAAAAGCCTATAAATGTTTGAATAAGACTACTAACAAAATGGTAGAAAGTGAAAATGTGAGGATTGATGAATTTGCTTAAAAGAATGATGAAGATAGTAAGAAGAAACCTGAGGATTATTAAAGATTTTTTTATGTACAAAATGAGACTCCTGACAGCTTACCAAATTATCAAACTGATGAAGAAGAAGAGTAGAGAGAGCTTCCACCTAATGATGGAAATAAAGAGATACCAGCAACTACCGAGCCTGTTTTGGAAAAGTATGTAACGAGACACCACTCACCAAGAAAAATCATTGGAGATAAGACTGTTGGAGTTCAAACAAGAAGCAAGGTAAGAAACAACATATGTTTAATAGCTGAATTTGAACCTTGAAAAGTAAAAGATGCTATAGAAAGTGAAGATTGGATGAAGGCAATGAAGGAAGAGATGGATCAAATTCAAAAGAATAATACATGGACTTTGGAACCTAGACCAAAAGATAAGAATGTAATCGGTACAAAGTGGATTTTTAGGAATAAGCTGAATGAGGATGGTAATATAATCATAAATAAAGCAAGATTAGCTTGCAAGAGGTATGCACAAGAAGGGATTGACTATGGTGAAAATTTTACACCTGTTGGTAGATTAGGAGTAAAGATTCTACTAGCATATGCAACTTATAAAGGATTCAAAGTTTATCAAATAAATGTTAATTTTGCATTTATGAATGGTATTCTAGAAGAGGAAGTGTATTCTAGAAGGAAAAGAGTAAGAACAAGAAAAGAGGGAGATTATTAACTATCATCAATTATTTGTGTTGCCATCAATGCCAAAGAGGGATATTGTTAACCAGCTGATGGTAATGGTGATGACTACCAAGTTCAGAAGAATACAAGCAAGTAGAATGGTTAAATCAGTTGTTAGTTTGTCATTCATGTCAAACAATTGATATCTAGTTTATATTAAGTTGCCATATCAATCAAAGGGAAACTTAATTGGGTAGATAATAAATATCATACAATGATAAGGAACTATTGGTTTAATTGTTTTTACTTAACATATGATGTTGTTAAGTCGGTAAAGAAAAAATGTCAAGTCGGTAAAGGGAACAACCTAGTTACCAAGAAGTGAAGTGTTAGTCGGTTGAGCAAAGAAAAGTCAGTCACCAAGCGAAGTTGACAACCAAGCAAGGTCAATTACCGAGCAAGGTTGGTCACTGAAAAAAGTCAGACACTGAGTGAAGATATTCATTGAGGCCACCAAGCATAGAACCAAGCATGAACAAAGTTTGGATTCAAGGAGAAAAATGAATTTAATGCAAATGCACAAAGAGAAAGAAGATGCTAAGGAGAAATGCAAAGTTTTTTACAATATCTACAGTCATGAAAGTCAAGTTCAAGTCAGTGATGAGATTAAGCGGCAAAAGAAAGTTGTGAATTCCAAGAAAAAGTGAAAGTCACGAGGCAAACCTAACCACCTAACCGAGTTGCAAATGCATTGTATCAGTTTATTGGAGATGATTAAACGGCTGAGCGCAATTGAAGGAAAACCTAATCAATAAGATTAAGAGGAAAAATATAAGTCTTCATATTAAAGAGTCTGTATGTTTATACAGAGACGTTGGCGAAGTGAATAATTGAAGAGCTACCGAGTAGAGTAGTGAAAGATTGGGTAACCAGTCTAGAGAAGAGATTGATGAATTGTGGGTGTCGGTAAGTTTCAAAGAGTGAACAAGTAATTTGATCAAGAAAAGTACAGTTGTAGAATCACAGGTCACATTAGTACACTGTTGCTTACTAATATTTGTAACAAAAAATCTCTTAACCGAGTGGACCTGACAAATCCTTTTGTAAATCCTTGAGAAATGTAACATTCTAGGATGATTGTTTAAGCCCTCTAACCAGGCCACTCCTAACAAGGTGAAGATCTTAACAAGTCTGAGGTAAATCCCCTAACAGGGTCACAACTAACAAATGTGCATTGTAATCTTTAACAGGATTGGCTCTTAACTGAGCAATACTTCAGAAGAGTATTTTCTTTTCCTGGGTGACAATTCCCACAGAGGTTTTTCCCAAATTGGGTTTCATCATTAAATCTATTATTTCATGTGATGCTTGCTAATCGTGAATGCTATTTACTTATGTTATATGCTTTTATCAAGTTTGTGAAGAGTTTTCAAGTTTTGGTTACTGCTGATATTTGAATCAATGAGTTGAATCAGAGGATTAGATTTAAAGTATTAAGGTTCATTATTTTCGTATTCACCCCCCTCTCAGAAAGACATCTTTAGTAGGGTAAACCAAGAAAACCAATATAGTAAACAAAGAAAATTCATTTGACTGTAACTATCATTGTTATGACAATTATGGCTGCGATCACAAAATCTGAGTTCAAAGACACATAAACTCCTTTGTCCTGCTCATTTGAGAGAACATTGGAATTCTCTTAACCCAATCCATCTTCCTATGTCATTTGGAAATCTTACGAGCATCAATGTTGTCAAAATAATTTATTTGATGGTTAAAATACTGAAAATCATTAGATTCAGTCTGCTAGGGCATCAAGTTTCTCACCAAACATGTAGTCTTTCAATCTCAGACCATTTGTATTAGAAAGGTGATTCAATTTACTAATAGAATCCATAGTTTAATAATTTTTCAACAGTGCACATGAGAGTTGTTCATCAATCTTTTTCCAAACCCTTGTAAAGGAGGTTTTTATACTAGTTTTGAAATATTCAATTCATTCTTCCTCCTTGTTTCATGGATAATGCCCAAATTAAATTTAATTTGAAATAAACTCAATTAATTTAAGTCTCCCACTGATTTAGGATAAAAAAAAAACAAGTACAATTCAAAATAGATCACTGATCAACAAAAACAAATGACTATAATAGGAAATAGTTAAAACATGAAATAATCACCCTTTTATATCATGGTTCTCCTTGTAAGACATATGTAAAATTATTCTTATCAAAGCTATAACATTATTCATTCCTTCAACACTATTTAAATTATGAACTTACATAAAAAAATGTGCACAAAACCTCTAACCTTACATAAGTGACAGTCAGAGGGTTCGATGTTCTAACCTTACATATCCTCCTCCTAACTAGTCACTACCTCTATCCTCGACCCAACATTGGTTTTTAAACTCTCAAAATAGTTACAACTACTTCCTAGGACCAAACTTCCTCCTTTTACATCATTTTTGCAAGTTTTTGAGATGTTACAATTTTTCAATGTTTCGTGCAATTTTTACATCTTTGACAAATCTTAGCCAAGCTTGGCCAAATCTCATACGAACATCTTGTAAATGAAAAAATGGACTTAATAAAACAATTTAACCTATTTGAAACCTTTTTTTTTTATTGTTTTCAACCTTTGACCGCCTTTGACAATGTCATGACCTTATAGGTCATTTTGAACCAAATGGCTCTTCAAGCCTTCCAAAATGAATTGTTTTTTATATCAATAGTCCTTAGGACCTTAGAAATATGAAGGAAGCATGTAAAAAAATATAAATGCAATTTATCTTTGTAAGTTATCTTTATGCTTGGGTGCCCCTACACCA
>MU226020.1:252466-279303 GCA_018584345.1 Thuja plicata
AGAGAGAGAGAGAGAGAGAGAGAGAGAGAGAGAGAGAGAGAGAGTAAATTAATTTGAATAATTTTAATTTTTTTTACAATTCATAAAAAGACAAATAATTTAAATAAATTTCAAAATTAAATATGAATTTAATAATAGAATATAATAAATTGAATGCAAAGTCAAAGTATCAAAATCAAGATATCAATTAAATAAATAATTAAAAAAAAGAATAATTTTATTAAATTATTAAAATTAAATTAAAATTAACAATTAAAATAGGAAAACAAAATGTAAAATCTAAATATATCGAAATATAAATATTAATAAAAATAATAAAGAGTAATAAATTTATTAATTTAATAAATATTTTAAAAAACAAATTAATTGTTAACATTAATAATAAATTAAAAAATCAATGATGATATTATATTAAATTTGCATTATATTCTAAATATTATTAAATATTATTTTTATATTATTATTGTATTATTGTATTATTCTTATATTATATTATTATTATTATTATTATTATTATTATTATTATTATTATTATTATTATATTGTAATTGGTATTACATAATTATTATTATGTTGTTTTCTTTCAATATGTTTTGATAGGCAAACTGTAGTTGAAGAGGCTACACCCATTATATTTAAAGAAAATGTAGAGAGGACATAGCCATAAATTAAAACACATTTTGATTCAAATTAGATGATTTACATTCATATCTGAAAGGATTTATATAGCCTTATTTTCCCTTACATAAACTACCTAAAATAAGTTACATTCTCGGAAACTATATTTTATTTTATCAATCTAACTAAAAAACTAACCAACTTTAATGTAATACACCAAGGGAGCAAGGGTTTTGAACCCAACCCTTGTGGAGATTTTGATGAATGATCTTCACCAATCCTCCTTGCTCGCTCAAGAAACACCAAACTGGCTGCATTAATGGATCTCCTGACTATATAACCTGAAACCATCTACACAACATGAGTGTTCCCACCTCCCATGCACAATGAGACACATTTCCTCCAAAATTCCACATCTCCTCTGAGTGTGTCTAATGCCTCCTCTAGTGGTACATATGGGATATCTTTCCTTTGAAAGTTCACATATCCTCCGAGTGTATCTAATGCCTCCTCAAGTGCTATAGAAATAAACTCTCCTCTACTACACAAATCACCAACCCCATGCTTGCACATGAGATGCCTTTCCTCCAAAAGTCCACATCTCCTCTGAGTGTACCTAACATCTCCTCAAGTGCTTGAAAAATCATATTCAAATCTTACCCCTCCTCATTCTTTGAAGGGACAACCATGATGCCAAGCCCCCTCTTTTCTTTAGCAAACCAAATATGTTAAGCCCTCTCTTTTCTTCAAGGACAAATATGTGAAGCCCCCACTTTTTAGGGACACAAATAGGATGCTTCTCATGCAATGAATTATGCTTGAGCAAGAAGATAGCTTGGGATAATAGAAAACCTCCTGCCTTTGTTGCCTCTAGCCTACTGTTATACATTTTTGCTAATTAATAATAATAATACTCCAATCCAATTCCATCAACCTTGTAGAGATATGGATTCCTTACTTCCTAGGGGGTTTTTCCACTTCTCTTTCCCCAAAAGGCACTCCCAGGCTTTGTTCAAGATCTTCCCAATTTGGGCTTTAGGGACACCTTCCTTAAACTAAACCAAAATGTAGAAATCTTCACGAGTGACTTCAACCAACCTATCTAGGGGTTGAATCACCTTAATTATGTTGTATGGACAAGGAATCACATAACCATTTGACTCCTCAACACTCACAACACCAAGATCTCTTATTGACCTATGGTTCCTTGTAGCCTTTTCCAAGTGGTTTTTTCTTAGCAACTTTTGATTATTGAAGAGATAGAGTGAATGAAGGATGTTTCCAAGGACCCTTTATGATGTTAGCAATACTAAACCCTCACAATGCTCATGGACCTAATTGGCCAAATTAGGCTTGGATTGCAAAGAAAGTTGTTAAGGATGGGTTCACAGAATTGATACAGGGTTTGGGAAGCCTTCCCCTATCTCCAAATGGTCCAAAACAACATTTTACTTGGTCCCTCTAACCAAATTGCTCGACTGTACACAAATGTACATACTTGACTCGCTAAATACATTAGGATATTTAGCCTAGGGCTTGATGCCAAAAAGACCAGAACTCCATATCTCGATGTGAGCCTATAGAATCATTACAAGTACAACCCTAAATTGCATTTCCCAAGTGGCCATGAGTTTCCACTAGATAAATGTCAATTTAGGGCTCCATTTAGACAACATGCCTAGATTTAGGGCTTTCCTAGACTGTATTCACTAAATTGCTTATAACTAGTACAAAACAACTCAAAATGAAACAAAATCAAATGTTCTAGAAACAAGATTCACCAGACTATTTTCACATGACAATCATTCAGCCCTACCAATCCATACACATTTGTACATACAATAAATGCTTAGGAAATCTGGTTCTTTTATTAAAAAATGCATCAAAACTTCGTACACTTCATCCAACTCTGTTGGAGAGGTTTGAAAATGTTCAAATACCTTCATTACATGGATCCAATTGACCCATGGATGGTTATGACTGTCTAAAACAAAATTCAAACTTTCGAGCAACTTTTGGGAAAAGTTGCTCAAGCAACATTTTGACCACATTGCAACTTTTGCATTTTTAAATATTTTTGACCCAATTGACTTGGAATGGATTCCTATCACCTAGACATGATCAAATATGACCAAAGTGATCCAAGATCATTGCGAACACAACCAAAACTCCTTAAAAACCTAAAACACCTAATCACACCTATCAAATGCAAACTCAAGATCCAAGTGGACTAAGGTGTCCCAAGGTTTATAGATGTACCTTAGGGACCCTTGAACACACAAAGTGGATCAAAACACATGGAGGATGATCTCAAGGATCCATCCCCTTATTACAAAGAAAGGAACATCCTAGAATGAAACCAAATGCACTGAATTCACTAGGTGCCCCGTGCTATACTCCTCAAGAAAAAAAGAACTCAAGTCTCTTGAGTTGGAATATCTTCAAGTTGAAAACCTGCCTTTTGAATAGCTTCAGGAGTCATCCAAGTGGCATCTTCCAGAGGATGATTCTTCCATTTGACCAAAAACTTATAGTAATTATTTCTCCTTGTTTGTTTACTCACCGTCTTATCTAGAATGAATTCAATCTCATAAATGGATGGTGTGGGCAAGTCTTTAATCTCAATTTATTGTTGAGGATGTTGATCATTTATAGCACAAACATCACTAACAAGACCCTTGATGCATATATGTCATCAACATTAAAAATAGGAGATAAACCAATATGAGAAGGCAAGTCAATCTTATAGGCATTGTTGCCACACTTCTTTAGGATTTTGAAAGGCCCAAGTTTCTTCATCATGAGATTAGTATAATTCTCCTTAGGTAACCTTTCTTTCTTGAGGTGTATCATCACCATATCTCCTTCTTTGAATTGTGAGTCTCTTCTCTTCTTGTCTTAATGTTGTTTATACTTATCAGAAGTAAGTTGTAACTTTGTCTACACCTATTCATGAATATCCTTCATCACTTCAAAAAACCCTTCAGCTAAAGCACTCCTCTTCTTTATATCCCTGACATCTCTAAGTTTCAAGACACGTCTAGGGTGAACACCATACACAATTTGGAAATTAAGGAGTCAAACCAGTACTCCTATTAACAGAATCATTGTAAGAAAATTATGCTTGGGCCAGAATGGAATCCCAAGTAAGTCTATGTTCTTGAGTTAGAAACCTCAAAAGATTACCAAGAGACCTATTAATGACCTCTGTCCGACCATCAAAATGTGGGTGATATGTAGAGGACAGAGACACGCTGGTTCCAAGATTTTTCTACAATGCTCTCCAAAAGTGTCTCAAAAACATAGGTTCCCTATCAGATACAATTGACAAGGGTAATCCATGGAGTCTAACAACTTCCTTAAAGAAAAAATTGGCTATTTGTGAGGCATCATGAGTTATTATACATGGTATAAAGTTTTCCATCTTAGAAAATCTACCTACTACTAGATAGACACTGTCAATTCCAGTTTTCATTTTAGGAAGACCTAAGACAAATCTATACTTAATAAATACCAAGGCTTGGAAGGGATAGACAATGGAGTGTTCAAACCTGCATTGGATGTATGACCCTTGGCTTTCTAAAAAACCAAACAACTCTCCACATACCTCCTCACATATGTCTACAATTTGGGACAATAGTAGAATCTCCTCACAAGTTCTAGTGTCTTATCCACACCAAAGTGTCCTGCCAAACTACCACAATGCTTTTCTTTAATAATATTCTCCCTTATGGATCCTTTAGGCACACAAAACAAACTGCCTTTGAAAATTAATCCATCCAACACAAGAAAATCTGAGAAATTAGTATGATACCTCTCTTTCATGTCAACAAAAACTTGATAGGACTCCTTAAAGTCATCACCTATAGTATACATATCTTTCATGGAATGAACTCCAACAATTTCTAACTAAATAGTTTGAATAGTCAAGTTCCTCCTACTGAGAGCATCAACAACCTTATTCACAATTCCTTTCTTATGTTTAATGGTGAAAGTATAAGATTGTAAGAATTCCATCCATTTGACATGCCTATGGTGAAGCTTCTCTTGCCTATTCAAAAAACTGAGAGCATGATTATAAGTAAAGAATATGAATTCTTTAGGTAGCAAGTATTGCATCCACTTTCTAAGTGATTGAACCATGACATAGAGTTCAAGATCATAAGTTGAATACCTCTGCTTGGGTTTGTTCAACTTCTCACTGAATAAGGAAAGTGGTCTCCCTTCTTGGCTCAAAACCCTACCAATAGCTTTATTGCTTGCATCACATTCCATTGTGAATACCTTATGAAAATCTGGAAGAACTAGGTTGGGTTGCTCTGCAATCTTCCTTTTTAGAAACTCAAATTATTTATTAGCCTCATTAGTCCACACAAAAGTACATTTCCTTCCTGCTTTAATAGTATTGATGATAGGAGTACATACATGACTAAAGTTTCTAATAAATTTCCTATAGAAACAACACAAGCCATGTAAACTTTTTACCTTAGATGCTGTAGTAGGTGGTGGCCAATTTAGGATGGCTTCAACCTTAGAAAGATCCATTTTGAGACTATTCTTGGATATCACAAATCCTAGGAAAACAAGTTCTTGTAGGAACACACACTTCTCCAAATTGATTTTCAATTGCTCATCATGAAGTTTATTAAAGACCATATCCAAAAGATTGAGATGTTCACCCTTATCCTTGCTAAAAATCAAAATAATTTCAAGATATACCACAACAAACTTATTAAGAAAAGGCTTCAAGACTTCATTCATAAGCCTCATAAATGTACTTGGGGCATTGGATAGACCAAAAGGCATTACAAGCCATTCATAAAGACACTCTATTGTCTTGAAAGCTGTCTTCCACTCATCTCCGCCCCTTATCCTTATCTGATGGTAGCCACTCTTGAGATCAACCTTGGAATAGTAGTTTTCACCCCCTAAAAAATCCATTAGATCCTCTATTCTAGGCATAGGAAACCTATATCTTATGGTTATCCTATTGATTTCTCTAGAATCCATACATAGTCTCCATGTACTCTCCTTCTTAGGTGCTAGGACTGCAGGGACTGTACAAGGAATCACACTCTTCCTAATGAAACCTTTGGACAATAATTCTTCAATTTGTCTTGCTATTTATTTTTTCTGTTCAGGGGTCATTTTTTAGGCTGCCTTGTTTGGAAGGGTGGCCCCTGGTATGAGGTGTATGCAATGACTTACTTCCCTCTGTGGTGGCAAAGTCTCTAGAGTACTTCCTGTAATCTTACCACCATACTTGTAGAACAATGCTTCAAATTTTTTAGGACCTACATCTCTTCCTGTGGCTTTGACTTTGGGCTCTTTTAAGGGTGTCTTTTGAGGTCTCACAACAAGTGAAAAACAAGGTGTATCCTTCTCCTTTAACACTTTCATGAACTCTTTTTCTCCTACACACAAGACATTACTTATAACATGTTTTTCTTTTCCATCCTTAGGAAGTGGATTCATGACATACTCAATACCACCCTTGGTTATGGTATAGACATTGGTTTTCCCATCATTCTTAGAACTAACATCAAATTCTTAGGGCCTACCTAATAGTAGGTGACATGCATCCATCTCTGTGATATCACACTAGACTTTATCTATATACTCTCCTAGGGTAAACTCTACCCACACTTGTTCACAAATGAGAGTTTTTTTTCTATAGTCAACCATGAGGCTCTATATGGGAATGGATGAGGGACTCTTTTAAGTTTTAACTTATCAACAAACTCTTTAGATACAATATTATTTGTTGATTCAAAATCTACTATAACTTTGCATACCTTATTGTTCACTTTGCAATTTTTCATGAAAAATGAATTCCTTTGACGTGGTTTTGTGGTGGTAGGTACCTTCAAGAGTGCTCTTTCCATCATGAGACATTCCCCTTGCTCTAGATTTGTAGGACTTCATGTGGATGCATGGTAAGAGGAAAAACTTTGATTGTCATCTTCTTGTGTCAACTGAATCCTTCTATCTCCTCCTTTCTTGTTTGTACCAACCTTCTTAGGACACCTAAAGGATTGATGCCTTACCTGGTTGCAAGTGAAGCACTTACCAGTGAAGACATTAGATCCTCTTCAATCAAACCTTCCCCTACTATTTGATCTTCTACCTCTGAAAGCACATCTATTGCTTGATTCTCCCTCTAAGTCATGATTGCTAGATTCACATTGGCTCCTGGAAAATGATCCTCTACCATTGAATCTTCCTCTTCCTCTAAAATTTTTCCCTCTATCTCTGTTATTTTTTTCTCCTTTTCTCTTTTTCTTCTCTTCCACCCTTATTTCCATTTGAAAGCAGTTGTGTAGAGTCTTAGGGTTGAACAAACTAAGTTCATCTTGGATGCTAAACTTGAGACCATTTAGATACCTTGCCAATTTTTTTTTCTCATTATGTGGTATCTTAGCTTTGAGGGTCATTCTATGGAACTCCTCGGTGTAAGGAATAACATCAAGGTCTTTTTGTCTTTGGTTTTAAAGTTTCTTATGTAGGAACACTTCATAGTCCTCAGGTGGTGCAAGAGCACCTAGGAAATCCTCAAGCCTTAGAAGTTTTTGGTTTGTATCAGACCTTATTCAAGTCAGAGATGTGTGTTTTCTTTGAGGCCTTAGTAGGTCATGTGGACTAGGTGAGTTAGTGTTAGTACTAAGGTCACCAATTAGTCATTGTAAGTTGTTTCTGTTAGTTTAGGCCTAGTTGGTCTAAAGGTGGGATTTGGGTTCAAAATGTGTCATAGACCCATGAAGGATGTAAAAGATTATTTCAGGTCATTAAATATGGTTAGTTCATTGAACTACATAGCATAGAGGCCCTATATTCTAGTTGGCATAGTAAATGTAAAAAGATGCCAAAAGTTGTTATGACAACATTTGCAAGAAATTGTAAATGTTGCATGCAGCTCGACAACATAGGATCCCCACAAATGTAGGAGTGGGAATTGATTTCAAATGGACTAGAATGGTGGAGAATGACATCTAAGACACTCTGAGGCTCGAATCCTGAGGAGAGAGTTTTTGTAATGAAGTTTTTGTGAGTAAGAAAAGAGAGCTCCCTGGATATAGTGCACAATCTACTCTTTTAGTGTTCTAATGGATTGAATCTCGAGAACTAGTGGTGGATTCATGTAGTGTGGAGTGATCTAAGACTTTTCTTTTTAGTGTGTTAGTTCTTTTGAGTTAATCTTCAAGTTGTAGGAAAATAATTGCAAACTAGGTAGTCTGCTAGTGTCTTTTAGACAGTTGTTTTCTTTCATGGCTCCCTCTTGAGATTCAACTGTAAAAATATTCAAAGGTTGGATGAAACTTATAGGGGAGCCTCTGTATATTATTTATATACTGGTAGGAGGTTAGGGAATGTGTTTATCTATTTTTAAAACCATGCCCTAGGCAAGCTAGGACAGTCTGATTAGAGGTATGGTAGAGATAAATCCATTTGCAGAGACAAGGGTCCAAATGGGAGAATTGAACTAAGTGTTTGGTTAGTGTTGTTAGGGTCTCATTGATCCCTAGTGTCAAGTTCAAATCTTAACCAATCCATCTGGATTGAGTTTTTAGGAGAAATCAGAGAGTTGCTAGTAGAGATCCAAAATAGGCCTAAAAGCCCTACTTTCTAGGATAGTGATGTACGGACAGGTTGGGAACCCTAGACATTGAAAATATTTTAGGTCTCCATAAAGGGTATCTAGATCCTAAATTAGTTTTGGGGGTTGTGTGCAAGTTTTCAGAGAAAAGATTGAAAAACTCACTGTTTAGGGCTAATAGGGGTTTTACGCCTAATAGGGAATTTGGGTGTGAATTTTAAACTCGATTGTCTTGGGGTGAAAAACCTATGAAATTTGAATTGAGTGGATGTTGATTGAATATTCAAATCATATGCAAGACCCTTGTGACATGTGTGGTTTTGATTTCAAGGATTTGGCATTGAAAACCTTGGAACCAATGTGGAGCATGGTGAGACAAAATTGTTGGTGGAAGTCCTTCAAGGTGAAGCACAAGAGTTGAAATCTTAGTGAAGAGTTAGGGAGAGTCTTAGGCTCAGTGCCTAGAGGCTAGAGTGGTCCTATAGAGAATAATGGGATCCTAATTGGATTAGGATAAGAGAAGTCTTGTCTTGTGGTATTGTGCAAGCACACCATTGGAGTTTACTTCTATCAGATTGGTATCAGAGCTTGTTTGATCAGGCTTGTGGTTAATGTTTCAACTTATAGAATCCATTAGAGAGTCAACAATGGTAACAAATTTTGAACTAGCCAAAAAGGTGGATGAGCAAGAAGTGGAGAACATGATACTCTGAGATAGGTTGGCTCAACTTGAGCAAAAAGTTGATGAAGTTGATGTTAAGGCAGATGAAGTGTTAGATAAAGTTGACGGGAAAGGAAAAGACCTTGCCATTGAAGATGAAGTCCCTAAAGTTGACCCTGTCAATGAACAAGAACCATTCTTGAAAGCTCTAAAAGCTATGAGTGACAAAGCATTGGAAGAAGTTCCCACTTTTAGTGGAAAAATGGAACTAGAAGTAGTCCTTGATTGAATAGAGGACCTAGAAAACCATTTTGAGTGTGATGGCATCAATGAGGCTCAAAAGGTGAAGGTTGCAAAAGCTAGGTTGAGAGGATCTGCACTCACTTGGTGGAAGTTCATCCAAGATGATAGAGAGAAGGAATGGAAAAGACCCGTTGCTTCATGGAAAGCTATGGAAGCAACAATAAGAGTTTCTTACATCCCTGAGGATTATGAAATCCAATTCCACAAGAGAAGAAAAGGTCTAAGATAGAAGGACCTAGATGTTAAATCCTACATTGAAGAGTTCCAAAGACTTTGTATGAGGTCAAGAGTAGCAGAAGATGAGAAAGTGAAAGTTGCAAGGTATCTTAATGGCCTCAAGTGGACCGTTCAAGATGAGATGAGTCTTTTGACTCCTGATACAGTTCAAAAATGCCACCAAATTGCTATCAAGGTGGAGGATAAGTTTAAGAAGAAACAAGATTCCAATACTTCAAGAGGAAGAGGTAGAGGAAGAGATGCTAGAGGAAAAAGAAGTGGTTATGGAGGAAGAAGCTCTGAATCTAAAGGACAATCAGAGAATAAGCTCACTGAACAAAAAGAAGGAACCTTGAATAGAGGAGGGTCAAGAAGAGGAAGGAAATCTATTAATAGAGGAAGACACAGTAGTCAAGGGAGAGGCAACTATTTTTCCAACATGAAGTGTTATCACTGTAACCAGTTAGGACATCCTGCATATAGGTGTCCAGAGAAGGGAAGTACCTCTCAAGGAGATGACAAAAGAGTGAACTATGTTCATGAAGAGACAAGTGGGAACAAGAACCCTGAAGTGCCATTGGAATTAGAAGAGGGAGAGAACCTCAAGATGAGGAGAAATCTAATCAAGGAACCAGTGAAAGAAGAACTCAGTCAAAGGAGATCATTATTTAGAGTCAAGTGCAAAATGATGGGCAAAGTATGTAGATTCATCATAGAATCAGGATCAACTAACAATATAGTGTTAGAGGAGGCAGTCAGTAAGCTAAAAATGACAAGGATACCCCACACTAGTCCTTATAAGGTCACTTGGCTAAACAAAGGACAACATGTCCTAGTTAATGAGCAAACTTGGGTTGAATTCTCCATTGGGAGATATAAGGATAAATTTTTGTGTGATGTCTTGCCTATGGACGCATGTCACTTGCTCCTAGGCAGACCATGGAAATTTGACCGGATGCCTATGCACAATGGAGTGAAAAACTCATACACTTTCAAGAAAGACAATGTGACATACAAAATCTAGGCACTATTGGAGAATGCATAAGTGAAGTCTATTGGTCCCAATGTCCTTATGGTGAGTGAGAAAGAGTTTTTAGAGGCTTTGGAAGAAGGGGAAGGAGTTGGCTTTGCGCTAGTGTTGAAGCCAAAAGATGTTGTAGACAAGACAGTGAAAAAGATAGAGCTACCTAAAGAAGTCCAAGAGACGTTGCAAAGGTATGAAGGTATAGTGAGTGATGGACAACCATCAACTCTCCCACCTAAGAGGTCAGTAAGCCACCAAATAGACCTAATCCCTAGAGCTACCCTACCCAATAAGGCAGCCTATAAAATGACTCCCCAACAGAATGAAGAGATTGCTAGACAAATCCAAGAGCTTTTGGAACAAGGCCTTATAAGAAAGAGTATTAGCCCTTGTGCCATACCCACATTCCTAGGACCTAAGAAAGGGGGAACTTGGAGATTATTTACAGACTCCAGAGCAATCAATAGGATTACCATTAGGTACATAGGTTCACTATCCCTAGGATAGAAGACCTAATGGACTGTCTAGGAGGGGCTAGATACTTCACAAAAATAGACCTAAATAGTGGTTATCACCAGATAAGGGTGAATGAAGGGGATGAGTGGAGGATGGTCTTCAAAACTACTGAGGGACTATATGAATGGATTTTCATTTCATTTTTCCTATCAAATGATCCATCAACCTTCATGAGATTGATGAATGAAGTACTGAAAGACTACATTGGGAAGTTTGTAGTAGTGTACTTGGATGACATACTCATCTTTAGTATAATAAGAGAAGATAACCTCGAACACTTGGAGATGGTATTTAAGAAGCTGTAGGAGGAGAAGTTGATGATCAACATAGAAAAGTGTAAGTTCATCAAGACAGAGCTGGTGTACCTTGTTTTTTTACTATCACATGGTAACTTAAAAATGGATCCAAGCAAGGTTGAGGCCATCATCAACTAGCCTACTCCAAGGACAAGCACTGAGGTAAGGAGCTTTCCTGGTCTTGCACAATACTATAGAAAATTTTATTAAACAGTTTAGTGCAATATGTGCTCCTATGTTAGATACAATTAAGGTAGGCATGAAGACCAAATTTGTTTGGAATGATCAAGCTAATAATGGCTTTAAGCTACTGAGAAAGAAGATAGCAACCCAACCAGTATTAGTGTTTCCAAGCTTTGAAAAATTGTTCACAGTGGAGTGTGATGCCAACAATGTGGCAATTGGAGTTGTCCTAAGTCATGAGGGAAGACCAGTGGCTTTCCATTCGAAGAAGTTGAGTGAAGCTAAGAAGAAATATTCTTCTTATGACCTAGAGATGTATGCTCTGATCCAATCATTAAGGAAATGGAGGCATTATCTATTGTCAAAGGATTTTATTGTCTATTCTGACAACCAAGCATTGAGTTTTTTGAACTCACAAGACAAATTTAGTCATAAGCATACGAAGTGGGTTGAATACCTACAAGCATATACATTCAACATCAAACAAAAGAAAGGGTTGCAAAATAAAGTTGCAGATGCTTTGAGAAGAAGAGAATTGACCATTCAGGAGATTCAACTATAGAGTATGGGAATTGACAACTTCAAGGACATGTATGATGAAGATGAGGACTTTGCAGACATCTACAAGGTATGTCAAGAGTACAAAAATCACTTTCATAGTCAATACTCTGAATACACTTTGTAGTTTGGTCTATTGTTTAAAGGGGGTCAGTTGTGTGTCCCTAGGGGGTCTATTAGAATGAATATCATACAAGATAAATAGAATGGTGCACTTAGTGGCCATTTTGGGGTTAATAAAACTCAAGAGTTAGTCCAAAGATTCAATTTTTGGCCCAAGATGAACTTGGATGTGAAGAGATATGTTGAGAGTTGTGTTATCTGTCAAAAGGCCCAAGGAACATCTACAAATACAGGCCTATATCAACCCTTACCCATTCCAACGAGGCCATGGGAATGTCTAAGCATGGAATTTGTGGTAGGTTTTCCCAAGACTAGACAAGGGATGGACTGTGTCTATGTGATTGTAGACAGATTTAGTAAGATAGCTCACTTTGTTCCATGCGAGACAAAAAATGATGCCAGTCAAATAGATTCTTTATTCTTCAAGGAGGTTGTTAGGATTCATAGTTTACCACTGAGTATTTTGTCTGACAAAGACACCAAGTTTATGAGCCACTTTTGAAAGACCCTTTGGCAGAAGTTGGGCACCAACTTATCATTTGGATCTGCCTACCACCCTCAGTTAGATGGTAAGACAGAGGTAGTGAATAGGAGCCTTGGAAATATCCTAAGGTGTTTGACAAAAGAGTATGGTCGGGTTTGGGACCAACTCATTGCACAAGTAGAGTATGCTTACAATGATATAGTCAATAGGACAACATGGAAGAGTCCCTTTGAAATAATTTATGGTCTTCATCCTAGGGGTCTTTACGAACTCAAAGACTTGAAGGATGGAGCCAAAGGGAGTGGGTATGTAGATGATTTTTCCCATTCAATGCAAGAAGTTCATGATATAGTTAGGAAGACACTCACTGAGAATATTGATAAAATCAATTCAAGAGTGGATGCAAGGAGAAGGGATGTTCAATTTAAGGTTGGAGATCTAGTCATGGTACATCTTAACAAGGCAAGACTTCAGAAAGGAACACCACATAAGTTGCAAATGAGAAGAATTGGCCCATGTGTCATACTAGCTAAGTATGGAGCCAATGCTTATAAGGTGGAGCTACCAGAAGATATAGGTTTGTCTCTAGTGTTCAATGTTTTAGACTTAGTACTATATAAAGGTGCAGTCCCTGATGTTGATCAAAGTTTGAATGAAGTCATACAAGAGGTTGAAGAACTACATTTACCATCTGCACCAACAAAGCAAGTAGAGACAATTCTAGATTCTAGAGTCTACAAGAAGACCAGAAAGTAGTATAAAGAACACTTGATCAAAGGACAAGGAAAATCAGAGGCAGACACAGTATGGATCAAGGAAACTGAGTTTAAGAAGTTGGGTGTGGATCTCAATTTACTCAATCCAAGGGTGGATTGAAGTCTTTTGTTTAGGAGAGTTGGCTTGTATCTAACCTTAGCCAAGTCAGAGATGTGTATTTTCTTTGAGGCCTTAGTAGGTCATGTGGACTAGGTGAGTTAGTGTTAGTACTAAGGTGACCAATTATTCATTGTTAGTTGTTTTTGTTAGCTTAGGCCTAGTATGTCTAAAGGTGGGATTTGGGTTCAAAATGTGTCCTAGACACATGAAGGATGTAAAAGATGCTTTGAGGTCATTAAATAGGGTTATTTCATTGAACTACATAGCATAGAGGCCCTATATTCTAGTTGGCATAGTAAATGCAAAAAGATGCCAAAATTTGTCATGACAACATTTGCAAGAAATTGCAAATGTTGCATGCAACTTGACAACATAGGATCCCCACAAATGTAGGAGTAGGAATTGATTTCAAATGGCCTAGAATGGTGGAGAATGACATCTAAGACACTGTGAGGCTTGAATCCTAAGGAGAGGGTTTTTGTAATGAAGTTTTTGTGAGTAAGAAAAGAGAGTTCCCTGAATACAGTGCACAGTCTACACTTTTGCATGTTAATAGTATTCTAATGGATTGAATCTCAAGAACTAGTGGTGGATTCATGTATTGTAGAGTGATCTAAGACTTTTATTTTTAGTGTGTTAGACCTTTTGAGTTAATCTTCAAGTTGTAGGAAAATAATTGCAAACTAGGTAGTCTGCTGGTGTCTTTTAGACAGTTTTTGCTTTCATGGCTCCCACTTGAGATTCAACCATATAAATCTTCAAAGGTTGGATGAATATTATAGGGGAGCCTCTTTAAATTCTATATATACTGGTAGAAGGTCAGGTAAGGTGTTTAGCTATTTTTAAAATCATGCCCTATGCGAGCTAGGACAGTCCGGTTAGAGGTATGGTAGAGATAAATCCATTTGCAGAGACAAGGGTCCAAATGGGAGAATTGAACCAAGTGGGTGGTTAGTGTTTTTATGGTCTTATAGATCCATGGTGTTGATTTTAGAGCTTAACCAATCCATCTGGATTGAGATTTGAGGAGAAATTAGAGAGTTGCTAGTACAGAGCCAAAATAGGCCTAAAAGCCCTACTTTCTAGGACAGTGATGTATAGACAGGTTGGTTACCCTAGACATTGAAAATATTTTTGGTCTCCATAAAGGGTATCTAGATCCTAAATTGATTTTGGGGGTTGTGTGCAAGTTTTTAGACAAAATCTTGAAAAACTTGCTGATTAGGGCTAATAGGGGTTTTAGGCCTAATTGGGTGTGAATTTGAAATTTGATTGTCTTGGGGTGAAAAACCTATGAAATTTGAATTGAGTGGATGTGTATTGAAAATTCAAAGCATATAAAAGATTCCTCCTCCTCCTCCTCCTTCTTCTTCTTCTTCTTCGCTGATTAGGGCTAGTAGGGGTTTTAGGCCTAATTGGGTGTGAATTTGAAACTCGATTGTCTTGGGGAGAAAAACCTATGAACTTTGAATTGAGTGGATGTGTAATGAACATTCAAAGCATATACAAGATTCCTCCTCCTCCTCCCCTCCTCTTCTTCAACCAAGAGATAGGATATCACTTCTACAACCCTTCAACCAAGGGCTTACTCCAATCCAACTCCACCAACCTTGTAGAGATATGGATTCAGTACTTCCCAGGGAGTTTTTTCACTTCTCTTTCCCCAATAGGCACTCCTAGGCTTTGTTCAAGATCTTCCCAATTTGGGCTTTAGGGACACCTTCTGTAAACTAAACCAAAATGTAGAAATCTTCACCAGTGACTGGAACCAACCTATCCATGGGTTGAATCACCTTACTTAGGCTCTCTGGACAAGGAATCACACAACCATTTGCCTCCTCCTAGTGAATTATTCTCTCATTATCTTTTCCAATTCCACATTGGTTATTCTTGAGAGGATTTCCTCTTCACTTCGTTCTTCTATCCTATCTCCCATGTTTTAAATTACTTTCAAAAGGAAAATCCTAGGGATTTAATAACACCTGATGCAAAGTGCACAGTAGGAAGACCAAGAGATAGGATATCACTTCTACAACCCTTCAACCAAGGGCTTACTCCAATCCAACACCACCAACCTTGTAGAGATATGGATTCCTTACTTCTCAGGGGGTTTTTCCACTTCTCTTTCCCCAATAGGCACTCCTAGGCTTTGTTCAAGATCTTCCCAATTTGGGCTTTAGGGACACCTTCTGTAAACTAAACCAAAATGTAGAAATATTCACGAGTGATTGGAACCAACCTATCCATGGGTTGAATCACCTTACTTAGGCTCTCTGGACAAGGAATCACACAACCATTTGCCTCCTGCTCCTAGCGGATTATTCTCTCATTATCTTTTCCAATTCCACATTGGTTATTCTTGAGAGGATTTCCTCTTCACTTCGTTCTTCTATCCTATCTCCCATGTTTTAAATTACTTTCAAAAGGAAAATCCTAGGGATTTAATACCACCTGATGCAAAGTGCATAGTAGGAAGACCAAGAGATAGGATATCACTTCTACAACCCTTCAACCAAGGGCTTACTCCAATCCAACTCCACCAACCTTATAGAGATATGGATTCCTTACTTCCTAGGGGGTTTTTCCACTTCTCTTTCCCCAATAGGCACTCCTAGGCTTTGTTCAAGATCTTCCCAATTTGGGCTTTAGGGACACCTTCCGTAAACTAAACCAAAATGTAGAAATCTTCACCAGTGACTGGAACCAACCTATCCATGGGTTGAATCACCTTACTTAGGCTCTCTGGACAAGGAATCACACAACCATTTGACTCCTCAACACTCACAACGCTAAGATCTCTTACTGACCTATGGTTCCTTGTAGCCTTTTCCAAGGGATTTTTCCTTAGCAACTTTTGATTATGGAAGAGGAAGAATAAATGAAGGATGTTTCCAAGGACCCTTTATGATGTTATCCAAATCCCCAAAGTCCCAAATTCCAACTCTAATCCAGCAACACTAAACCCTCACAATGCTCACAGAGCTAATTGGGCATATTAGGCTTGGATTACAAAGAAAGTGGTTGAGGATGGGTTCACAGAATTGATACAAGGTTTGAGAAGCCTTCCCCTATCTCCAAATGGTCCAAAACAACCTTTTACTTGGTCCCTCCAATCAAATGTCTTGACTACACACAAATGTACATACTTGATTGGCTAAATACATTGGGATATTTAGCCTAGGGCTTGATGCCAAAAAGACCAGAACTCCATATCTCAACCTGAGCCTCTAGAATAATTACAAGTACATCCCTAACTTTTGTTTCCCAAGTGGCTACTAGTTTCCACTGGATAAATGTCAAGTTAGCACTCCATTTAGACAACATGCCTAGATTTACGGTTTTCTTGGATTGTATTCACTAAATTTCTTATAACTTGCACAAAAAAACTCCAAATGAAACAAAATCAAATGTTCTAGAATGAAGATTCCCTAAGCTATTTTCACATGACCATCATTCAGCCCTACCAATCTATACATGTCCATACATACTATAAATGCTCAAGAAATATGGTTCTTTTATTCAAAAATATATCAAAACTCCATACACATCATCCAACACTGTTGGAGAGGTTTGAAAATGTTCAAATACCTTCATTCAATGGATCCAACTAACCCATGGATGTTTATGACTGATGGAAACCAAATTCAAACTTCTCGAGCAACTTTTGGGAAAAGTTGCTCAAGCAACATTTTGACAACATTGTAACTTTTGCATTTTTCAACATTTTTGACCCAATTGACTTGGAATGGATTCCTATCACCTAGACTTGATCAAATATGACCAAATTGATCCAAATTCATTGGGAATACAACCAAAACTCCTTAAACACCTAAAACACCTAATCACACCTATCAAATACAAACTCAAGATCCAAGTGGACTAAGGTGTCCCAAGGTTTATAGATGTACCTTAGGGACCCTTGACCACACAAAGTGGATCAAAACACATGGATGATAATCTCAAGGATCCATCCCCTTATTACAAATAAAGAACATCCTAAAATGAATCCAAATGCACTAGGTTCCCTGCACCAGTTGCAACCCCGTCAACCACTTTATGCCAGTCCAAAGCTTTAGGCTTATAGAAGCCCCTCATGGAGTCGAGAATGGAATGTGGGAAATCGCGGCCCAAAAAGGATTGAAATTCCCTAGAGCTAGGTGTCACAGACAAATAAGATGAAAGCCTTGCATCCAAGAGATAAGAACACCCCAAAATACCTAGATAGGAGGTGCAACAATGGGGAGGAGGACATTAGGCACCCAAAACTCCAGCATATGTATGCATTACCACCATATGGAGAGGCACCATTGCAGCACTAGAGATCGAATAGTAATCAACACCGCTGCTATCCATTGACCTATCACCATCCTTTAGCCTACTACAATTTGAACAAGCAAAGGAAGAACTAGAAACTATGTTGCTGACAACAGCAGGAGTGCGTCATGTTATCTTCTATTATTCTATATTTATTATTGTATTTTTTATTGATAAATTTTTTATATATTTATATTAATTATTCAAAAAGTTACATAAAATATAATAGCAGCTTGACCATGAATGCATATAGAATTTACATCTCATTTCCATCTCATTTCGCCTTATTGTAAAAGAAATGACCTCCTTTGCCAATCTTCATTAAAAATACTACACTTCATATCTACTTATAAAAACTAATGAGACCCTTTTCGATTCTTCGAGTATACTAATTATAGTATAGTCCAAACTATAAATAATAATGAATATTTCTACAAAATTGAAAAAAATTACAAAATCTTATTGGATTACTCCTTTCTTTTCCTCCTCGTATTCAAATTGTTGTTGTCGCTGCTCCTAATAATTAGCCTTGGAAATTTTTTATTCTTTCTTGCATTCTATTTCCTCATCAGAAGCTCCTACTCAAGAAGCATCTTCCCATTCCTGCACATATATTTTGATGAATTCCTAGCCTTTTTAGGTTTGATCTTGTCTAAACTCCTTATTCTCCATGTCCCTCAAGATGAAGAATGGATACACAGTAGGAGTGCATTCAGCTACATGCAACCATGTCCCCATACGAGCTTGGAAGCCATCATCTAGAATGGAAACTTCTATAAAAGAATTAATATTCCAACACCATTCTTCCTTCATAAACAACTCCATGTCCTTCCTTGCTTCTTCCTTGTCTCTTGATTCAAGACACCATGCCAAAAATATTAAGGCTTACATCTACATTAATGCAATATTTGGACTTTGTATTCATGTATTTGTCCCCAAATAAAATCTTGATTATTTGGAAGAACATGGAGTTGTCAATCTTGAAAATCTTCTTCAAACGATCATCAGAAATTTGCCCCCAAAACGTCAGTCGCTATTTCTTTTTGTTGAGACTAAAATTTTCCTTCCTCCTTTCTGCTTTTGTGACTACTAATTTGCAACGTCTGGTCTACAACTTCTTCAAAACCCATTATGTTAATCCCCGCTGCCTTTTCTCGCAAGCTTTGTGCATGATAAAATGAAAGGAACACCACTTTAATGTGACTCTATTGTGTCACAATTAATCAAAATTAAATGAGAATGGATTTCCCATATCTCCACCGTGCTCCTCATACCATTCAAGCTCCTAACAATTGACTTGGAAATCGTGAAGGTAAGCTTCCTCTATACTCTACAAAGCTTTGGATGCCTAGCTTGCTATCCTATCTCCCATTGAAATTCCCTCCTATAAGTTGTGTTTAATATTAAATTTTTTAAAACTTGACAACTTTTATTTAATGATTTTAATGATTTTGTGAAGTTTCTAATCTTGTGTTGTATTGTTAATGATTTCATTCGCAATGATTTGTGGGTCGCCTTCTAACTGTAAATTTTCAATCTTCATTTTGCTTGTTAAGTTTATGGTGAGAAAAATCACCTTTGCCTTTGCCTTGAGCACATTAATTATTCATCTCATCTTCCAATTTTTGAGGTCCCAATGTCAGAAAGTTCCTATTCTCATCTCTCACAACACATCTTTTTCTCAACAACCACAAGTTTGTTTGATCCATTGTACATTCTTCTGATGAGTAGAAGAAAGATGAACCCTTGAAACCTCATTAATAGACAATTTTATTATTACATTTCTCTAATTTTTTTTTTAATATTAAATATTGAATAACCAGCACAAGGAGGCAAAGCCTCAGCAAAAAGGAGTTGTCACTGACACAGGACAACACACAGAAAAATTACAAAAGTGGGTATGAAAATGCACAAAAGAGTGTTCTACGCTAGAGTATCATGAAAGGAAAGACGGTATATAACAAGTATCAAAAGAAAAAAGTCAAAATAGGATGCCATCATAGGTCTCCACCCAGGCAGCCCAGCCCTGGGGACCTTCCATCCAGACAATAGTCTTTTGGCTTTGGATCTGTGTCAGTATCTCCACCTGCTCGTAGGATGGCTCCTTGTTACTTCTTACTTCCTAATTCATCTTCTTGAGAGCCTCCCAAAGGAGGAAAGGTTGTTCATGTTACGCCTCCATTCATAGCCATCTTTGATCTCGTAGACAAACATGGTGGCATGACCATCTCTGAGGAACCTTGGGAGCTGTTCCTCTCAACATTCATGGTCAATGAGACCTGCACAACAATTTTATAAAAGGTGAGTCTCTGAAAAGATTCAATAAGGGCCCTAGAGTGGCCATAAAACCTATCAACATTCCTAATTTTCCATATGTAGCATAAGATGTTAGCATATAAGATAAACCAAAACATATTGGCATCCTTTTTTAAACCATGAATGTAACCATAAATAATTTCCATAATATTCACAAGACAAGGGATAGAAAAACCAAACATTAACCATATTTCCTTAGCAATTGAGAAATCAAAGAAAATATGCTTTCCAATCTCAGGAAGTTTACAGATAGAACATAATCAGTAGAGTCAAGAATCCTCCTTATAGGGAGCCTGTTGACAATCAAAAGCCATTTAAAACACTTGATTTTTGGCTCAATTAGACTTTTCCAGAGTCTGCTGAAAGTTTTCTAGCCACTGCATCATAGATATATCAGAATACCACATATTGTTGACATGATCAATAATGAAATTACCAGAATTCAAGATGTAATAGATATTCTTAGCCTTAATTTTAGTTAAAAGAGTACCATCAGCCCAATTGAAGGACAAAAATCTATGAGAGTCAACATCACAGTCTTTAGGAAAACCAAAGATAACACAAGCCTTCTTAATCAAGTTATACGTTATTTTTTGGGCTGGGGGGAGATTGAATTTAGAGCTGAGATCTTCCCAAGAAATAAGAGTATCATTCTCCAGAACATCAATGAGGTACTTAATTCCTTTACTGGCCCAATTTCTAGCCGAACATCCCTGAGTAAGGGCCAACGGTTTACCAGCGTAGAAGAGGTTCCACCAAAGGGATCTCTCACCATGAATAAGGTCACCATTGTAGATACTAGTGTTGCCCAAAAACCCTCTAACCTGTTCCCATGCTTTCCAAATAGATCTAAAGATGCAAGAGCCTTGGACAGAGACATGATATCCTCCAACCACAAGGTCAGTGAATGGTAGCCCTTTCCAAGACTTATCCTTCTTAGGGACAACCCTCTCAAATGTTTCTTCTGATTAAAAATTTCCACGATTCTTGTCCTTGAAAATAATGAAAGATCCATTTGGCCACTAGGGAAATGCCTTAGGTCCTAAGATCCTTTAGGCCGAGGCCACCAAGACCTTTATCATTGTGACAAATACTCCATTTAACCCATGTAACTTATTGTTTCCTTTAACATCAGACCAATGGAAGCGTCTGATTGCCTTTTGGATCTCAAGAATCCGGTAATTGCTAAACATCCAAGCAGAAGAGTAGTAAATATTGTAAGAGGACAGGATTTTCTGACAGAATTGGACCCTGCCAGCCAAGGAGAGGAACCTATTATTCTATTTATTGAGTTTCTTGACAATTTTTTCCTTAACCCAAAGCCACATGTCCTTGAGGGAGGGGGAGACTCAGAAGGGAACACCAAGGTATCTCAAAAATTTTCTAGGTCCGCCCCATTGGTAACCAAAGTTTCTAAAACCAGTATGGGGGGTTCTCTTTCCAACATAGGAAGGTGGACTTGGAGTGGGAGGTTCTAGCTCCAGATATAGATCCAAAGATATTAATCTTAAGGCTAAGGTTATCCATGTTTTTTTAGAGAGCTCAAGAAATAGGGTTGTGTCATCGGCAAATTGGATATTAATCAACTCATTATCATCAGGGAGCCTAATCCCAACAACTTTGGGGGAGAGGGAGTTGTCTATAAGGAAGTAAAACAAGGAATCAGAAGCAATAACAAAAAGAGCAAGGGCCAAGGGGCATTCCTACCTTATGGACCGAGAGAGAATGATGGAGGGGGATAATGAACCATTAACATCAATCTGAGAAGAGGAATCTTGCAAGAGCATCTTAACAAACAAGCAAAACTCATCGGGAAAGCCAAAGGCTTCAAGCATCATAAGAATGAAATCTCATTCAACCCTATCATAGGCTTTTTCAAAATCCAAGAGGAACATATCAGCATCTTGATCTGAGATTCTAGCCCATTCCATGGCTTCCCAACTAGTGATAAGATTTTCAAGGATATACCTACCTTTAATAAAGCCGGTTTGGGTGGGGCAGATGAACTTAAGAAGGATTTTTTCCAACCGAATGACCAACATTTTGGCCAAGATTTTGTAGGACACATTAAGCAGGGTAATGGGCCTCCAATTCTTAATGAGGGCCTTGTCCCCATAATTAGGTATAAGTTTAATAATTCCCTTGTTGATGCCATCCCCAAGGGAGCCTTTTCTCAAGGCATCATTGTAGATATCTAGAAGATTAGAACAGATCCAGTTAATGTTGGCTTTATAGAACTCAATAGGGAGTCCATCAGGCCCCGGAGCTTTGTCATTGTGGAGAGAAATGATAGAAAATTGGATTTCATCACAAGTAAAAGTGTTGGAAAGTTGAATCCTAGAAGATGCATGACTTATTTTGTGCTTTTCATCATGGAAACAAATTCATACTAAGTTTCTGTCAAAGATAACTCAGAAGATAAAATGACTAAGTATGGAAACAGGGCAGACAGAGATATACAATGATCATCACATCAGCGCACATGCGAGAGATCGAATCAGAGTATGCTCATTCATATATATGTTCAATGACATCTGTAAATTCTAAGTCCAGACATGCATGGTATGACATGATATTACGGAGAAGTTACAGACAGATCAATACACCAGCAGTCCAAAAGACAAAGCATGGAAGCCGACTAGTGTTTTGATCAGCCTGAATTATTTTGTTATGTGACGGCTAAGTGCCTTTGATTATATGTTTGTAATTATGTATTTAGTAATGTTGTAAACATGCTTAAGCTGACTTACTCGGAAGTGTTGTATATTATGTTTTTAGGGCCGACTATACTCTTGTTTTGAGTCGTGCCTATTCGGGTATGAACATATAAGTATGTAATGTAAAGTTATATTACAAGTGTCAAATTATATGAATGAGAAAGATATAGAAGAGAAGTATGATGAAGTCAGTATGAGATAAATCTCTTTAAGAGAGTAAGAGCATCAGCGCATACATGAAACTCATCAGACAACAGTGTCATCACAGAATTTCAGTTTTGATATAGTATATATCAACTATCAGAAGGTTTTAGCCTTAATCCTATTAGGTAGTGAGCCTAGGTAGTGAGCCATATACCTTTAACAGGGTTTTGTAAAAGACTCCTAATAGGGTTAGACCTTTAACCAAGTCATTTTACTTGCATTGTAAAGACTGCTTCTAAACAAGGCAAAGTAACTTTAACAGGTTCATTAAACTAGTACAATAATAGTGGGTACTAATTCCCATCGGGGTTTTCCTCTGATCAAGGTTTCCCCATAATCATATCATGTGTTATGATTTCTTATGTTAGGCTTCATTGAATGTATGTTGATTTATGTTTAAGTTGTTGAAAAGTAATAAATAGACAAACACTGATTCACCCCCCCCTCTCAGTGTTTCTAACAATTGGTATCAGAGCCCTGGTCCTCTGAAAGAAAGTTTAACCACTTGAGTATATCATGGACTCAATAGAAGAAAAACATTTGAAAAATAATCTGGAAGCAACTCTTGAAGATCTTGACAGATCTGAAAAAGAAAATGAAGAACTTAGATTGAAAGTTGATGGCTCACAAATGCTTATCAAGAAATTGAGAAAAGCTTTGAAAGATTGTTCTACAAGTGATTTAGGGAAAATGGTCAAAAAGATAAATGAAGAGAATATGTCTCTGAAAGATAAAATTGAAAATCTAGATGAATAGTTACTTAACAGTAAAATTGCTATTGAAGAAAAGATCAAAGAAAGAAAACAATTCGAAGATAAACTCTTGCAAGCAAATATGAAAGTCTTGGAATTGGAGAACATAAAGAAGAAGATGGAATCCAAATTAATAGAAGCAAAGGATAAGATTGATAAACTCCACACAAGTTCTGATTCACTTCAATCTCAACTCAATGCACAAAATCTAAGAGGCGACACTAGTGGTCTTGGATATAGTGTAGCACAAGTTGAAGACAATTCATTAGAAGAAAGAAAGAAAGCACATGAAGCATCTTCAGAAAGCAAAGAAAGTTGAAAATGTTGCAGGGATTAAAACAGATCCACCTAAAGAGGAAATCAAGCAAGTTAATAGAACTTGTTATGCGTGTAACAAACATGGCCATTTGGAAAGATATTGCAAAGAGGTAAGACCTTTCAATGGTTATTGTTTTTCCTGTAATAAGTTTGGTCACAGGGCTATACATTGTAGAACAAATCAAAGAAATCGGTCACAGCAGAATCAGAGAAGAATGAATCAAAACAATTAGAGAAATCAACCTCAAAGAAATTTGCAGAACATTACATGTCAGATATGTAACTACAATGGACACACAACAAAGCAGTGCATCATGATGAACAAGAACATCATACCTCCTATCATTTGTCACACATGTGGAAAGACTGGACACATCTCAAGGTTCTATAGATCCAGAACTCAAAAGAAAGAGGATCCTAAGAACTCACTATTTGAAGAAGAAGGAGAAGTCAAGTTTGTTCAAGAAAATGAAGATTCAAGCAAAATTTGGGTTGAAGTAAAGAAGGACAGTGATTTTGACAAAATAGTTGATGCATCCATAGTGGACACATCCTCTATTTCTGGTTGAATAGACCTTCTTGGTCTTAGGGGGAGCTATTCTAGCTCAGAACCCCTGCGCGGTTGGTATACTCACCTCTGAGTATGCGCCTATGAAATTATGTTTATGATCATAGTTGGATGAAGTATGCATACACACATTATCTATAATGCATTTTGAATGATGTTTGAGATTCACTGTGAAAACTGTGCATGGTTGCAAACATTAAATGCAGTAACTTTTATAAAAAGATGAAAGTCTTCAATCATCTTCACATTTGCATTCAAGATCACAGAGTTTAGAGAGCATAGGATCACTGAGCATCAAAGCACGAAATCATAATAGATTTGGTGGTTAAGAAGCACGGTTGAGAATTTGAAATGAAACCCTAGTAGTCGTGCCATTTCAAAATTTCATGAAACCCTATTTAAACAATCATCAAGTAAGTATGGTGACTCCAGTTGTATTTGATATTGTAGAGAGGAAGAGATTTGTATTTAAGAAGCATCCATTCAAATCCATACTGGATGATGTGGAAGGAGCTTTCTCCAAAACCTCGTTAGGATTTGTTCATGTAGAAGACATCCGCGTGTACATTTATTGTAAGAAGGAAACAATTGGAGATAACAACATAGCCACTCTCATGGCTTCAATGATGAAACTAGACTATGCATTCAAGGATGAATACGCGCACCTCACAGACAACCCTATCTTTGAGTATTCGAATATGCATGAATTCTGTGAACCAAAATGGGTTAAAATCTTGTTGAGCAGAATTCATGATGATCTTTTCTGGATTGGTGAAGTCCCCATTCATATTACTGCAGACCTAATCCATAACATGACTGGACTTCCTAATACTGGACCAGTTCTTCCTACTGGGAGGGATGTTAAGAAATAGGTTGAGCAAGCATGCCTATCCAGAAGTGACAGGCGTGGTAAGACAGTTGATCCTATCAAGGAAGAAGACATAAATATTCTAACAATGATCCTTGGTTACAAGTTCCAGCATGCAAGAAGATTAAAGAGTGTGTCAGCAGCCATAGTTCTAGCAGCTATCAGAATAGTGAAGGATAAAACTCAGTTCAATCTATGTGAGATATTGTGTGGTCAATTGATGGACAACATTCAAGTTATCAAGCATGACAAGAAAAAAACATTTAGGTTTGGGTCTTTGATCATGTATCTATACTTCCACATTGTTGGTAAGGTTGCTAATCTTTACCTAGATAGAAGAAAACCTACAATGTCTCAAGTTTCACTAAAAGCTACATTAGAGAGTAGTGCAAAGGAGGCTATGGACATGGACATCAAATCTTTTAGGATCAAGATGCAGAAGAGGCTCAAGATACCTGAGAAGATTGTTGAAAAGTATAAGGAAACCATATGCTTCATGACAGAAACTGACTGCACTTGCATGGAGGCAGTTGAGCCCAGAACTAAATGGATTCATCCACTTGGGTATGAAGTGGAGGAACATGTATTGGAAGGATATGCACAAGTTCTTTTGTCCGCGCCCAAAGATCCCAATGAGCCTAGATGGGGCACTTATAGAGAGAAGACTAATGCAGTTGATTCTATATTATATAGTTCTGATAACAAAAGAAAAGCATCTAAGATTACATCTAGCATTCTAAAAGTTCATGGAGTCACTCAAGAAGATCTTGACAAAGCTAGAGAAGCCAAGATAGCCAAAGAACTTGAGAAGACTGATGAGATCCAGAAGAAGAAGAAAGTAAAGAGAACCTTTGCGCCCTCTACCACCATTGACCTAGACTCATCTCCACCTTCTATACCAAGCAAGAAGTCTTGAGGAAGGAAGCAAGCGCCTACAAATCACCCATCATCAAGGAACACACGGAGCAAAGCAAGGAATACCCAAGCTCCTCTTGAGGTAGGATTTAGACCTAGTATAAATGTCTTGAAGAACAAGATTATGAATGAAGGTAGACTAGACACACTTGCTAAAGTTTATGAAAATTATCAAGAGATTGATAAAACTGAGATACATTCTATGATCATCTCTCACATGATCAAGTTTAAGAAGTCAGCTCTTGAACTCAAGACAGTAATACCTAACAAGCTATGGAACATACTGGAAATAATGAAGAGGCATGCAATTGAGGAAGACATGAGGATAAGAGAAGAAACATTGGATAATCTTCTCCCTATGTGCTCACATGATGAGAAGACAATTCTATTAGATCTGGTGAAGCCTCATCTCA
>MU226020.1:283000-312287 GCA_018584345.1 Thuja plicata
ACCAGAATGAATTTTCGGAGGTATGGCCGAAATATTTTATTCATCACTGCCTGAAATGTTGAAGGAGCATTAGTGAGGCCAAAGGGCATGACTAAAAATTCATAGTGACCATCATGTGTGCGAAAGGTTGTTTTAGGTATATCCTCCTCATTAACCCGAATTTGATGATACCTAGAACGAAGATCCAACTTGGAGAAAAAATGAGCCGCATGAAGCTCATCAAGAAGTTCATCAACAACTGGAATGGGAAACTTATCCTTTATAGTGAGATGATTAAGTGCTTGAAAATCAATGCAGAGTCGCCATGACCCATCTTTTTTGTAGACAAGCAGAACTGGAGAAGAAAAGGAACTGGTACTAGGGCGAATAATACCTTGCTTCAGTAAGTCACGAACGAGCATCTTGATTTTAGTCTTCTAATGAAATGGGTAGCGGTAGGGCCTGATGTTGGGCAGAACACTGCCAGGAAGGAGCTGAATACGGTGGTCCTCTGGGCGAGAAGGGGGTAATCCCATAGGTTCAGCAAATACACCTGAATACTTATCCAAAATTTGTTGGAGATCTGCAGGAGTACTAGAGACCACTGATGGCTGCATCTGAATGGAATGGAGCTCAACGATGACACCATGTGAATTTTGCTTAAGAAGTTTTTCCATACGATGTGAACTGATGATGCTGAGAGACCCCGGCTGTAAGCCTTTCAAAGTGTGTTGTTTCCCATCGGCTGAAGATTGCATCCAAAGATCAGCAAAATCCCATAGAACGGGGCCAAGAGTGCGTAACCATTGGGAACCCAAAACCACATCACAGCCACCTAAGGGCAAGGAGAACATGTTAGAGCGCATGTTATAATCTCCAATAGAGAGATGCACATTGTGACATTTCCCTTTGCAAGGTAAAGTGCCCCCATTGGCAATCATGACTTCAAAGCTAGAGCAGGAATGGACAAAGCAATCATCCTTTTTGGCTATTCGGGGGTCAATGAAGTTATGAGTGCTACCAGAATCAATGAGTATAGTAAGGGGGATCTTCTTGAAGAAACCCTGGACCCACATGGTTTGTGGAGTAGTGACTTCAGCCAAAGCATGGACAGATATCTCTGGTTGAGCTTCTGGCGAAGGAGGTTCAGGCTGTTGAGGCTCAACCTCATCATCCACTCTTTTGTGAGCATCTACATATTCTTCCAGTTAATGTGGAGAATCCACATCCAAGAGATAGAGCTTTTGTTGAACACATCTATGGCCCCGGGACCATTTCTCATCACAATTATAACAAAGCCCTTTTTCTCGACTGGCCCACATCTCTGTTTCAGATAAGTGCTTGATAGGAGTAGTTCTCAGAGCTGGCGTGACTTGAGGGTTGTGAGAACCCGTATTTTCGAATGGAACAAAATTAGATCTGGAACATTGGAGAGCACTAATCTTGTCTTCCGCTAACTTAGCCAACCCAAGGGCTTCCATCATTGTAGTGGGTCGAAACATTTTGACTTCCGAGCGAAGTGCATCCTTCAGACCATTGACAAAACAACTACAGAAGAATTCATCAGACAAGCCCTCTGTGTGATTAGATAATTTTTCAAACTCTGTCTGGTATTCTCTTATAGCGCCTATTTGGTGTAGTTTAGTGAGTGCTCCTGTGAAGTCATCAAAAGCACTAGGGCCAAAGTGCTCCAAAAGGAGTGTGCACAATTCTGTCTATGTTGGGTCTACATTAGCCTTGATGTACCAACGGAACCATTGAAGAGCTTCATGTTCCAAATGAAAAGATGCAAGTGGAACTTTGTTGTTATCCAAAGTATTATGCAAGCTAAAATACTACTCTGCCCTATAAATCCATCCAGTCGGATCAGTACCATCGAAGCGCGAAAAATCAAGCTTCGGTCCATGAAAATTGCCAGAAGAGAACCCAACGTCTCCAGAATGGTTTTGGTTCATGGCTGAATGCTGAAGGTTGAGAGTGAGAATTTTGTCATCTAGATCTTGAAGTTTGGTTTTGAGGGATGCAATTTCCTCTTCCATGATTTTTCTCCTTTATGTGTAACAACCATAAAGCAGTTTTTTTTTTTTTTTTGCAATTGGTAGAAAATGAGAAACACAAACTTTTTCAGTTAGCGAAAACTTGGATTTGGGCAAAACTCATATGGGAAATGGGTGTTTGACGAGTGGTTGGGGACTTTCTGAGGAAAAGAGAAAAATAAAAATGAGGGTTTCAGGGTTGGGGAGGCATAATGAGGTGAGCAGTCCAAGAGGGACAAGGGAGCAGAATGAGGAATTGAATCTTGTGCCTCAGTTTGGTGGTGATTGGATGAGAAGAGAAAAAGATAGGGCAAACCCTAAAATTTGATAATTGAGGGATTTAGGGCTTTGATATGTAGAGTTTGGGGTTGGGTCACCAAGGAAGGAAGTATGCAAAATGGTATTTCAGGCGTTCTGAGAAACTGTGAGAGGAAACGGGAAGAAAGCAAGGAAGCTATGGCTAAAAAATAGAAATTTTTTTTTGACAATCAACTCAGGAAAATTCACTCAAATATGAAATAATGGAAAAGAGTTATTGCAATAACAAGAGATATTAGAATTGAAAGGAACCTAAAGGCCATGACGAAAAAAAAATTTGACGTAATTTCCATCCAGCGAGCCCAAGAAAGTGCTCTGATACCAGATGAGATGAACCTCCTTACAGCAATATGGTGAGAATGCACAAAATAATAGAATATAGAGCAATAGTAGAACTCAGAATGAATCTATTGATCGTGGGCCACTTCAAGGGGGTAACCTCCTTTGAGCAAGCTCAATACAATAAATTCGTCGGTGTCCATCAAAGGCCTCAACCTACTCTTATATACTAAGTACGATCTAGAAAAGTAATACTACCTATGCATGTGCGATAATAAAATATACTCACAGGATGACTTACAAAGCATATGCGTTTGACAACACTACACTAACAAAATAAACAAAAAGGAACACACAGGTTCCTAACAATATGGGAGCAGTATATGTATATGATAGACAGTTTTTGTGATTAAGTCATTTTGAGAAACTTGGCCACATTCCTTTGTTGCCATAAATGACAAAGGGGGAGATTTTTGGCAAGTTGAATCTTAGAGGATGCATGACTTATTTTGTGTTGTCATCATGGTAACAAAGTCATACTAAGTTTCTGTCAAAGATAACTCAGAAGATAAAATGACAGTATGGAAACAGGGCAGACAGAGATATACAATGATTAGCACATCAACGCACGTGCGAGAGATCGAATCAGATTATGTATGTTCATATATATGTTCAATGACATGTGTAAATACTAAGTCCTAACACACATGGTATGACATGATAGTACGGAGAAGTTACAGACAGATCAGTACACCAGCAGTCCAGAAGACAGAGCATGGAAGCTGACTAGTGTTTTGATAAGCGTGAATTGTTTTGCTAGGTAACGGTTAAGCGCCTTTGATTATATGTTTGTAATGATGTAATTAGTAATGTTGTAAACACACTTAAGCTGACTTACTTAGAAGTGTTGTATATTATGTTTTTAGGGTCGACTATAGTCTTGTTTTGAGTCACGCCTATTCGGGTATGAACATATAGGTATGTAATGTAAAGTTATGTTACAAGTGTCAAATTATATGAATGAGAAAGATATAGATGAGCAGTATGAGATAAAGCTCTTTAAGAGAGTAAGAGCATCAATGCATACACGAAACTGATCAGACAGCAGTGTCATCACAACAGTTCACTTTTGATATAGTATATATCAACTATCAGAAGGTTGTAGCCTTCATCCTATTGGGTAGTGAGCCTAGGTAGTGAGCCATATACCTTTAATAGGATCTTTTAAGAGACTCCTAATAGGGTCAGACCTTTAACCAGGTCATTGTACTTGCATTGTAAAGACTGCTTCTAACAGGGCAAAGTAACTTTAACAGGTTCATTAAACTAGTACAATATTTGTGAGTACTAATTCCCACTGGGGTTTTCCTCTGATCAAGGTTTCCCCGTAATCATATTATGTGTTATGAGTTCTTATGTTAGGCTTCATTGAATGAATGTTGATTTATGATTAAGTTGCTGAAAAGTAATAAATAGACAAACACATATTCACCCCCCCTCTCAGTGTTTCTAACAAAAAGGACATTTTTGTAGGCAAGATTCCCTCTCAGAGATCCTTCTAGGAATTATGGAATGAAAATCAAGCCTAAGAGCTTTGGCAGAGGCAAAGTCTTCCAAGGTGAAGAGGTTCTAATAGAATAGGGCAAAGGCCTCTTTGATGTTCTGTAAGTCAAGCACTTCTTTATTATAAATAATGAGTCTATCAATCTTCTCACAACTATGTTTTTTCTTAAGCATGTTAAAGAAATTTTTTGAACCTTTATCACCAAATTTGAGCCACTAGCTGCGGGCTCTAACCATGGCCCCTTTGATCCCAACTTTCTAATGAAGCCTAAGGGCATCCCTAGCTTTGGAAACATGGATGGCTCAGTTAGGGAAGGAGGGATTTAGTTGAATTTCATTTTCCAGGTGAAGGAGATTAATACTAAGATCTTTTTCTTTAAATCTGAAGTCTTTGGCTCTTTTTTGGCCAATGGTTTCTAGGATTTTTTGCCAAGAGACAATATTATAATTCCACCTGTCAATATGGGAGGCTAGATTCTGGTTATCCTTGTTGATAAGTCCAATACGATTAATAGTAGCCATGACATCAATGTCTTTAAGAAGGTTAATTTTAAGCATGAACTTTTGGGTTCCTAACCAAGCATTGGGCAGAGAGTTAGCAAATTTGATGTAGGTAGACATGGGGTGGTGGTCCAAGAGAGTGTAGGGCCAAGCAATAAAAAGATTTTTATGTTCATTAGGAGAGAAAGAAAAGACATTCTTACTAGCATAAAATCGGTCAAGCCTACATTATATCCTACTAGAGCCTTTTGAAAATTAGACCAGGTGCTCCAAAAGCCCCTTGACTCCACCTTGGTTCCAAACAAAGGATCAAAAAGATCCTTCAAATACTTTATTTTATCGCAATGGGATTTTTCAAAGCCTTTTCAATCAAAAAAGTTTCATCTCATTTTATCCTCACAGTTCTCAATCATGTTAAAATCACCACCAATGACCCAAGGAATATTAGGTAAGGAAGAAATTGATCTATAAACGGATCTAGACTAATTGCAGTATTGAATGCTTAATTAAAATCAAATTAGCGGAAGTCTTAATACATTTATACATAAATGAAATTATGCATTAAAACTTAAAAACTTAAGGTGAGAATCAGAACATAAGAGAGGAGAAGATACAAAGTGCAAACAAAGTTTGATTTCGGAGTTCGCCACAAACGTGACTACATCTCCGGGTCGGCTCCAATAGAGTACGACCGATCCGATTAATCTCCAGAAATCAGTTACAAAAATGCACCAACCATTCCTTCGAGCACTTCGGCAGCATAACAAAACTCCGACATACAAGAATGGTTCAAAAAATCTCCTAGAAAAATCTCCCTATTCCTTTGAAAAACTTCACCAAAAAAAAAAAAAACCCGCTCAGAAATTCTCTAATTTTTTCTCCCTTTCTTGAAAGGGTCCCAAAACCCCCTTTTTATACAAAATATTAGCCTATAATAGGCTAAAACAAATTATTTTATTTTTAGGGCCTTACCCTCTGAAAATACCCATTAGCCATCTTATAAGATTCGGCTAAACAAAATTGGGGTTAAAAATAATAACATCCCTTAACAAATTGCTTTTAATAAAAAGGAAGGTAGGATTTAGTAAAGGGTTAGATAAAATATGGGCCGCATATGTCTCAAGTGCTATTATTAGCGCAACGGCCAAGTGTTATTTTGGGCCGTCGGTGGTTGGGAGTTCAACTCCCACCGCTGGCTTTTAATAGCGAAATGCCGATTGTATCATAACAAAACATAACCGTCGCCTAAATTAGCAAGCGGAGGTTGCGGAGCGTAGCGGTGGAGACTAACCGCTGCTTAATGATAGGTCATAAAAACAAATGAACCAACTCGTCCGTCTGCCACGTGGCATGCCGAGGAGGTGCCATGTGGAAAAGCAATCTACTGACTGAGATGCCATTGGATGATGACGTGGAGGCTGACTCAGATGATGACGTGTTCTACTATATTGCGTACGGATGCCACGTGTCCCATACTGATTGGAGGAGGATGCCACGTCATTTTTTGCCACATTAACATGCTGACGTCATCGGTCAACAGGGTCCACTTGGTCAACCAAACTTTGACCAGTCATAACTTCCACGTCCGAGCTCCAATTTTGACAAACAGCATATCGTCGTAATCGTCTTGACAAGACCTTCACAATGATGCTAACTTTGACCAATTTGGTGACGATGAATTTTTCACCTTCTGGACGCCTCTTGATCCCAGTTTGACCCAACTTTGACTGGCCATAACTTGCACAAACAGACTCCTTTTTGCTCCGTTCAAGTTGCGTTGGAATCAGGATGCTGAGATATTTCTGATGGTACAGAAATCTGAAGATTTAGAGACACTTCAATTTTCACTGAAAATATCCACCGGATCAGAAATCCAATCCTAAAGGGTACTTCGTTCCTTATAGTCATTGGAAGCATAAATAGAGAAAATCCCAAAGAGAGTGGCATCAATATTAATGGAGGCCCAAACAGCCCTATTACAGGGGAAGCCACCTTTGTTAATGATATGATTTGACCATCTAGAGAAAATGAGAAATCCAACACCACCATTACCTTTAAGGTGGTTGGAGCAGATTTTAATAGATTCTCTCCAAATGAAATTGAGGTAAGAATCCAAGTTAAAGTTAACATATTTTAATTCTTGAAGAATTAGAAAATCAAAATCAGTATGAGAGTCAAGGAAGTGTTTAACAATTTGTTTTATGTCTGGAGCTTCCAGACCTCTAACATTCTATGAGATGTACTTCATGGAAAATAGAGGAATTTATCAGATTTTAGCAGTAGGTATGCTGCTATCACTGGCAGGGGGGCCCTTGCAATTCTTCTTTTCGCTAGAGGGGGCCTTATTCTTAGATCCCAAGGGTCGGCCTCTTCTATTGGGTTTGGAGAAACCCTTAATGGGGTCATCAAAGTCTTCACCAGAGTCCTCATCCCCTTGTGAAATAATCCCAGAGGGAAGTTCCATAGGGGTAGAGTCCTAGACAAGGGTAACATTCACATCCAACCCTGATATTTTCCTAGAGGACAGATTAGAGGGGAAGAAGGTAGAATTTCTATCACCACTAGTATCTGCAGTGATGACCTAAATCACAGTGTCATCATCAAGTTCCTTAAAGACTTTCTTAGGAAAACACCCACTAGATGCACTAATGGTGCCAATACATAGGGTGGGATCTGAGCCTCCGAGGCATTCAGAGAGAGAGCAATAGACCTTGGGGAAAGAACAGATCCATCACACACATTAACACCACTACTACACCTACCAGGGGTTTCAAAACTGTTTATAATATCCTTAACCTTAGAAAAATTAGTATCACTTGCAGGTGGGGTGAGTTTAATGCCAGAGTTGCCAGACCTAATTTTTTCACTGGCGAGTTGTTGCGCATTTTTCCTTCTGCACTTTTTAGACTTATTTGTGACTATTTGGAAACTATCACCTTGATCTCCCTCAGGGTTCTCAATCTTATCAGTATTAGGGGAGTAGGATGGGGGAGCCGTATCAGATTGAGACAAATTAGGCCATGGATCAACATTGGGTAAATTCTATGACATAATAGGGGTTGAGCCCATGACTGTTTGGTCTCTAGGACAGGTGGGGGGCATGAAATTAGGCTTCTTGGTGTTAGTTTTATTCTTCTAAGAGTTTAAGTTGGAAGGTTTCTTAATTAGAATAGGGAAATTTTTGTGGATGTGACCATATTTCTTACAGAGGAAGAACGCGTTTAAACCCCCCAAGAATTCCAGAGGGCAAGAGAAAAACTCATCCTCAATAGAAAGATTGAGTGAGTTAGGCAAGTCAATTCCAGGTTTTATAGAAATAGGAACCCTAGAATCAAGGTGCGAAATAAGCCATGGAGAGTCACCCATTCGAATGAATTTCCCAATGGGCTCCATGATTTGTGGAAAGAATTTCCACAAAAAAGGAGGAATGCATTTTATAATGACCCACCTAGGGCTCGATAAAGCCAAAATTTCATCAGAATTCGCCTCTGGGGACCAACCTAGGGCATGAAAGGCAATTTTCTCTACATTCCTATAAATATTTTTAAGAACTTCAAGTTGAATTTAATACGAGTTGAATAAAATAATAAATAAGCCTTTCTGAATTTGTCTACAGAATGAAATTCTAAACCCTAGTTTAAGATTCCAATAATTATAAAACCAGTCATCCATGAACTTGCGAGGGCACTTTTTAATATCAACACAAGCAAAGAGAATCGTAGAGTCTTTTAACCTAATTTTTTCATTAGCTATTTCATTGGCTATAGAAATATTAGGTGTAATGGAGATAGATATGGAGTCATGGCCAAGGTCCATACCTTCTGGACCTGCTCCATTAAACCCATCGATGATGACGAACCTTGCATCTCGGGTGACAGGCGAAGCCCCCACACTAACAGCTTCAGAAGCAGAGGGCGAGGGGTGAGACTGTAGGCTTCCATCAGTCTCAACCTCCATGAAAGAAGAAGGTTAAACACTCCACACGCTCGGCCAGGCAGGAAATTAAAGGCAAAGAGTGTGAAAAATAAAAGATATTAAATGAGAAGCAAAGGGGAAGATAAACACAAACTACGTGGAGGAGGGGACCCTCCTCCAAAAACACTTTGTGCCTCCATACGCAGAGTCAGCGACAAATCATCACTTTCGAAGGCAAAAATGCAGACCGATCAAAATTACCTAATATTAATTTTTAACATATCAATTAGGTTAATTTATATTTTCTATATTTTTAAAATATAATCTACATAAAATATGACAATATTTTATATAGGATTATTATTATACTAATATAATTACAACTAGCATACCTATCTTTACAAAAATATAGATAAAGTACACCAAAAAATATCATATTTTTTCATTAGTCCACTAGAAATATTATTATATTGTAATTAATATTGAATTATTTATAAGGTGATTATATTATATTTTTACTATATGTTTTATTATATTTTTACATTTTTATTAAACTACATAGAAAAAATTTGAGTGCCAAATTATTATTATGTTATTATATTTCTATTAAACTCTTGACAAAAGAAGACTACATTAATTATTAAATTATCATATCATTATATTGTATTTTATATTGTGTATCATACAAGTGTCACAACCACAACAAATTGAATGATAATATAGCACCACATTTTGAGTACAAGCATTCAAAATATATTTTTTTGATCGGTAAAAGGCCTAAGCCAATGAATTTTATTACTCTTAAAAACTAACAAAAAAACTTCATTCACTGCGGGCACTGGTAGGAAAGAATGGAGAAGAAAACCTCCAGTCTTGCCCGGGACCGTAGTCCAAATCTTAAAGATACATAGTAGTGTTTATGAGGGCATTCCCCCAATTACATAAACGAAAGAAGGCATACCTTCATTAATAATAGGTATAAGCATTCAAAATATTAATATATATTATATTTTATTTAAATTATTTAAGAATATTAATACATTTTTCATTAAAAAATATAATATTGATATTAATAATATAATAAAAATAATATTATTCTAAATATATTAAAATAATAAGATAACAAATATTATAATTATTATTTGTATATAATTTTTATTATAATTTATATTATATTATATTGAATATAAAATATATAAAAATAATAAAATTACACTTAATACTTTATTCCAAGTTGTCATTCAAATACCAATTAGTCCATCGACGTTATGTGGGAGCCTTGCTCCCCAAATTTTCTTTTGTTCAAACAGATAGAATGTTGAATACAGTTGTTGCCAACCAGCCTCCACGTAAATCTTAATGTGGTTATTCTAGAAAAATCATCATAAAAGCTAAAGAACAATTGAGTAGCTTGTTGTGATTTAACGTGTCTTTGCCTGAACAAAGGAAATCAGATTTTGTGGTTCTCTTTCTTTTTAGCGTGGAAGGTAATATACGGGCATACGAAGAGGAGTTAGTCCACTATTCTTCTTTATGTTGTCAATATATTTGACAATTTGTTTAATGTTCTTAAATAATTTAAAGAGGTGAATAGTCCATGGAGTACCTAAAACTAGACTATTTTCTCATGCATTTGTCACAAAATTATTCAAAACTAGGCATTGTAAGTATTGTTCCAATGGTATTAAAGATAGAGTAGAATGTATAAGAAAAGGTCTGATTTAGGTTCCTTTTCGCTTTGATAAAACCATGAAGAGACACTATTTATTCGATTCTTTCTACCACATCTTACAAGAAATGAAAGTAGAGACTAAAATTTGATTTAAATATCTTCAATAGAAGGGAAGAAATAAGGAGACAATATTATGAATTCAAGATCCCATTGAAGTATCTTAAATTTATCAACTGTCCCAAACAAGTTATTTAACCTGTCCCACATTTTTTTAGGAGTTATACAATTTACAAATGAAATCACAATTTTTTAGGTACATGGAGCTCAATAATGCTCATTTCCTCATCTAATTTACAAATTGCTTATGCATTGCATTCATTGATTGTTGAGTATTTGCCATAAACCTTAAATGCTTGAAGAAAATTGTTCATACTCCCTTGTGCATTGTGTTTGTTGATTGTATAATATTTGTCATAAATCTTAAATTCTTAAAGAAAATTATGTTATTCCTTAATTTTTTAGGTTTGAAAATTATGTAAAGTTAACAAATCAATTTTTGGATCCATGCTTAGGACATACATAAAGACACCTAAATTGTGTCTTATGAACCCCCAAATTCAATATAAATTGTAAAATGGGCCCTCTATCCAAAACAATAGAACACAGGTTGATTATATTTTATACAAACTAGAATTCTAAAGTTTCTATTTATAGAACAAAATTATTTATATAACCAAAATGCTATTGAAAACTTAAAATTATACAAATAATTGAAATCCTTGTAACTTTTTAATATATTTTTTTAAAAATTGTTAAAATTTCATAAAATGTGATGAAAGTTACGACCATTGAAATTTAATACAAAACTTGAATTTGGAGGCTAAATATAGTTTTAAAAAAAATAACACAATTAGGGAGAATGGTCTCCACTATTGTCCAGTGGATGTAGCCAAATTTCTAGCTCAACTATTTAAGTTAGAAAAAATCTTCTAGTTTGAAAGTTAAGACAAAAAGAAAAGAACACTGGGCAATTACAATAATTTGTAGCATAAAATGATAAATATTTATTTATAGTTATAGTGGTTATTAACAAACTTAGGGATTACTATTATGGTTAACTATTGAAAAAATTCATTAGTTGTTAACAATGACACTTAACATAAAATAAAAACTTATAGTATTAAGATTACAACAATATAAATGCATACAATTTATTAATAAAATTGTAAAGTTTTTTGGGGGGTTACGCCAAAGGTATCTCCATGATCTAGCCTAGCGCACAACCTTCCTTACCTTGGTCTTACTTACTGCCAAGTTGGGGTGAGACTAATCCTCTGAGGATGTACCAAGCCGCCCACAAGCCAAGTGCATCAGGAATAACATTGTAAAGTTATTATTAAGAAAGAAAATTTTATAGAGGCTAACAGATAATTATATATAGGTCAACAATTAATCTTAAAGTTCTTTTACTTTTCTTATGAGGGCACTATGAGGTTGAATTCCATGATGGAATTCATTTGCTGACTTAGGGAAAAGGGTGCTTAGTTGAAGTTGTGGGAATAATTAGGCATGTTGTTGACACTACCTTTAGTCTGAGGCCCTTGGTTGTGAAGGTAAAGGTCACAATATGTGGTTAAAAAACCTACACTAATAATGAATATAATGAAGAACTCAAACCCTTTATTATTGCCTTCATTTATATATACTATGGCCTATAAGAGCAATAATTAAATGGATAATTTCAAAAATGATGATTGGTAAAAAATGTTGCACTATATCTATTACTAGCCTGACCTAACTTTGGTTCAACACACAAAAGAATATAGTATTCCTCTCATTTATAAATACTATGGCCTATAAGAGAAACAATTAAATGGATAATTCCAAAAAAGGTTGTTTGGTAAAAAATCTTGCACTACCTCTATCATCGGAATGACCTATTTTGGTTCAATGCACAAAAGAATGGACAATTACTGAAAATGAGCCTTAAGATGTAGGGTAGATAGTAGATATCAATAGAGGCTAAAGAAAAAAGAGGATAAAAAGACATAGCAAGGTCCAATCAATCCTATAAAGAGAGCTATGGTGATTTATGAGTAGGTCATTTAGGGATAGAAAACATATGTAAATGAAAATACCTTATATTTTTCCACCATGGAAGAAAGACATGGTTGCAAAATGCTAAAAGAATACTATATTTTGCACTAATAAAATCTATAAATATAAAAACTTCTATATAAACCATATGTCTTCCCATATAGTGAATGTAAAGGCCTAAATTTTTTACAAAAAAAGCTTGGGAGAAAATTGAACAATTTGACAAGGGTTTCTAGCCGATTTGGACCCTGTAATAGAACATTAGGTTCATTTGGCTCTATAATATACCTATGATAAGACTAACTATGTGATTCAACTAAAATTAGGAAAAGAAGTATAATTGATGACTCTAATACTAAGTAGTTAGCAACAAGCTAACTAGTCAGCCCTATGCACTTCAAGATTAAGGGAATAATATTATTTTCATTGCATTGAGCCTAGTTAATTAAGTGTCTTTGATTTTTTTTAGATTGAAACCATGACAAGCACATCTCAATAAACAATTAGTAAGTCGCAAGCTACCTACTCAACCCTATGCAATTTAAGATTAAGCACAAATAACATTATTTTAATTGTAGTGAGCCTATTTAATTTAGTGTCCTTAGATATTTTAAATAACATACCAGTCAATAATTAGTTAGCAACAAGCTAACTACTCAGCGCTATGTACTTTAAGATAAATATAATAACATTGTTTTAATTGCATTGAGCCTATTTAATTTAGTTCCTTTGAATGTTTTTTAAGATTGAAACCATGACAAGAACATTCAAATCAACAATTAAGAAATTTGATGACACTCGTTATGAATTGTTGAAATTTGAAAAATATCTATTAGATAAGAGGCATCGATGGAGAGATGTGATAAAGAAAGAACAACCTATAGAAATGCTAGATCAAGAGTAGATGAATCTTGGTTAAAAATAATGTTCAAGAAACCATCAAGTTGTATTTATTTGACTCTATCCTCTTTAATATTTTTGTGGAAACCCCTACCCATAGTTTGTTGATAATGGTATGTAAAATGTAAAATGAAATACATAGATGGGGCTTCCAAGGATACACTACATGTCTAGTAAAAACCTAAGGAAATAATGTTTTTGATTAAGGTAAAAATGGGTTTTGAAGGGGCCCTGAAACCCTGTACACAGAAGGAACTTAAGATAGAGTAGTAAAAGTTCTCGTAACATAAAAAGCCAGCTTGTACAAAAGGCCTAAGAGAAACACACTAACCTAAAACTCAGAAAAAACACTCCCAAGCCGCAACAAAGATTGAGTCAATAGAGATCAACAAAGGAATGAGAAAGAACTATCCTTTCATCCCTTTCTTATGGTCCGACCAAAGGGTCATGTCAAAAGTAGAAGAGGACCTCTTAAATTTTTTGTCTTTAACAGTGACCCAACTTTCTTCAACTCTAACAGCCTTATCCTGCCAGCACAAATAATCCAAAGCTAACAAACCAACACCCAAAAAAGGAATAGAATCATCTAGTGACACTTCCAGCACAGGGCCAACTTTAGCCCCAACCACAGATCTATGAGTTAATGGATCTGCCAAACAAAAGAAAGTAGAAGCCAAAACACTAGCGGGACTAGCCGAACCAGTGCCCAAAGAACCACCAACAACAACATCCAATGGAAAGAGAGAAGGTTCGACTCCAGCAAACACAAACCCACCAGCATCAGCAACATCCATCGAAGAGATAATAGATTTAGTTCCAGTAGACACAGAGCCAAAATCAGCAGCCACCATAGACCCAGCAGGGACAATAGGAGGCGGAACAATATCATCCTTCTTCCCAGTCTGAGAGGAACCTTTCAGAACTATGTAATGTTGAGTGGAAACACCCTTCCACCAAGAGGGAGATGATTTCTTTTTCTTGGGGTCCAAGCCACAATAAGATGAAATGTGACCAGTCTTAAAACATTTTTGACATCTAAAGGGAATACCCTCGTAGTCAAGCTGCTAGATCCAAGATCCTAAAGTTGATTCAATTTTGATTTCAGCTAGAATACCCATCGAAGTGCCAAGTTCAACTAAAATGCAAGCATATGAAGAATGATATATATTGAAGGAATCATCATCCAACAACAAAAAATCCCCCAAAGGCTCACTCACTTCCTCAAGAATGGAATCATGCCAAAGATGAAAGGGGAAGTTAGAGAGTCTAACCCATATAGGGATCTTAATGATGATTTGAGATGAAGGATTAAAATTTAGGTGTCAGGGCTTTACCATAAGGATAAATTTGTCATCCTCCCAGCAGAAAAAGTTATCACACAGGATCTTAGTTGTATCCTCAACAATATCAAACTTTGCAATGAAAAACCCTTTTCCATTGGAAAGATATGAATAGTACCTTATAGAAATGGTTTCCATTTATGAGTGACCCAATCATGCAATAGGGGGAGGCTAGGTCAGAATCCCTGAAAATGGAAAATTAGTCCGTGAGATTTAAAAACATCAGTATTGTTCGCCAAATCCCCTTCAGCTTTAGAAGAAAGCTTAACAGTGAGAGATCCACACACTGGAATCAGATTAGAAGCCCTAGGTCCATTCTCAACCACATTTGACTTAGAAATGATATTAACAAAAGACTTCCCCAGTCCCTCTGAGACCTTAGAAACAAGGCCTACAGCTCGAAAACAAGAGGTGTCATCCACCGCTAAAGAAATAATGTTACAATAAGGAAACATAATAAATTTTAAGATAAATCTATATTAAAAGGAGATTTACAAACTCTTAGAAAGAGAAAACTAAAATATTGGAATTAGAGGAAATGGAGCCATTTGTAGAGGGAATATACAAATGGAAACTCTTTGGGGGGATGATTGAACCATTGAAAATTCCTTTAATGATGAAATATAATGTAAATGGAATTTTTATTTTTTCTAACATTACTACTATTAAATTATGGCTTATTCATTTAGGTGCTTCATACTATATGAAACTTCAAAAGGAATGGTTCTCTTAGTAAAAAATTATGATGGAGGTGAGGTATTCCTTTATGACAATGCACATGGTATTATTGGTGAAGAGAGGCAAACATTATGACACTTGGCCATAATTTTATTTCTACATCTCATTGGCTAAAAATAATGGTGATATAACATCAAAATAGATGGGATAATGCTAATAAAGGCCTCATTTCGCCACCAAAGTCTTTCAATCCTTCTAGCTTAAAATAATCTAGAAAACTCTCTAAAGAGATGTAATCTGTAAAAAACAACCAAACATTAACAAATTATCTCTTAGGATTTTGTGGCCCTAAGAGTTTTTTTGTTTACATCTATAAGTGGATTTATGACCCAATTATCATAACATGTCCCATTCTCTCTCAACCCTAAAGCATTTGACCATGTCAACAACAAATATATATTCTTGAAATGTTGTGAGCATTGGTATTTAGTGTAAGGGTGCCAAGTGTTGCATTTTTTCTACACCTAATGAGACGAAGTCAAGGGTACAAACACATAAGGTGTGTGTAGGAATTATAGTTGAGTTATATTTGTCATTGAAGTCTGATGCAGTCAAGGACATTGTAAACTCCTAGAATCCAACCAATCCTTGCAGCTAGAGTCACACAATAGAAGCCAAAAGAAAACAAGGAAACTAAATGCAAGATCAACCTCCTTATTATCATACAATGAGATGAATGAACAGTTGCAAGCATTGATACATTCTAGGCATACATGCTTTATTATAACCTCCAATAGGTTATATTTTTATATGATCCACAATCAGCAATAAATACATGAACCTTCTGTAGGTACTTTCTTCCGTCCGATCTATATCTCAAACTCCTACAGGTGCTAAGGTTATTTTCTGCTCTATCTCTCTCTTCTCTCTTATGGAAATCAATTACAAGAATATAAATGCCTTCGCAAACATTAGGTTGGCCAAGAAAKATTATTTTTCCCAATATGTATTACACAAATAGGYCAGGAACCAAAATCATAAGGATYTTTATCCAATGAGYGAAACATGAATCACAATCCCTCAAGTAGGTCGRCCACAAATGTAACATTATCRACAAATGAGTTGTTAAGCTTTACYGATCAGGAAAACCTTCTCGAGATTGAAAAACAYGAAGATTGGCTAGAAACATGAAGAACAAGATAGTCTTGGCAARAATTTGCAAATCTCAYGTGYGAAGCAACCACATGATGTGCRAACCTAGGAGAATGTCCAACATGAAGCYGCGAACATGTTGTAAGGATAGMAWYYRCCTAATATATACACATAATGATTGTAGAAAGAAACMCTAAGACTAATCAAGCAGAAAAATASGAAAACAAATATTTTTGGTTGATGCAAGATTGCCAAGATCCCAAGATGCTCCTRCATCAAAGTCTCCTAGACCTTTTGGGCTATRACAATCYAATAAAGTGTCTTAAGAGAYCRGWGAGGAAAAAATATTTTGAATTTGATAGAATATTTATAAAAAAAATGTCACAATTGATAATGTTCTATTTTCTTATAKGTAGAATAAGAGTTAAAATACAATAGCCTATATCAAATTTTCTCAACTTTGTATGTTTTTATTGTAGAAATAATATATTTAGTCTTGCATTAAACCTTTTTATGTTTAGTGCAAGCATTCAAAGAGTCATAATTTTATTTTCATGCCTTGTGGGAGTTTGTGAGGGTGTGAACATGTGTTAGTGTGGGAAAGGGAATGCTCATAGAGGCCTCATTTCATTTCCAAGGTCTCCTAATCGCTTTCAGCTATAATGACCTCTAATAGTCTCTTAAGAACCCTTACAACAAAATATTGTCAAATATTGAGCGAACATTTATCAAAACTCATGGTAGCAACTATGAATGTTTTATTAGCACCGTAGGTGAATTTAAGGTCTAACAGTAATAACATATCTTGAAGACCCTTAACTTTGTACGATTTGATTGTACCTACTATGGTAGCTCTATTTCACATGCTTAAAATAAAAAAAATCAAAGTGCTACTACATCTCCCCACCTTTTATCGCTGATCCTAAACAATGTAAGAGACATTTCAACAAGTTAAAGCATTTGCAAAGTGTTGCCTTGCATATTCTTATGTAGTTGTAATTTGCTTAAAAATATATAAAAATATAAAAAATTAAAAATATATTAAATTAAAATATATAGAAAAAAAAAGGATACCTATCATAACTCATAAAATAAGTTTGTATTTTTATATAAAAATTAGATCAAAATTAGACAAAAATATTAAGACAAAGAAGCAAATGTATTAGTGAATCTTAATAAATAAAATTATACATTTTTATTCATTATAATAAATACAACTTTAAAAAAAATCTAATTTGTTTTTATAATAAAATCTCTCAAAATTTTAATAGTACAACGAACAGTAAAGAATGAAAGACTCTAATTTAATTATTATAAATATTAATATATAAAATTTAAACCTACAAGTGAAAGGATTCTAGCAACTGAAAAATGTTAAGAAAGTATTTTACGACTGAAAAACATGTAAACGAACGTCACTGTCAAACTGTGTTGGAATTAAGAGAATTATTATACTTACTCAATATTGTTAATGATGCCGCCGATACAGAGTGAACCTTGTTGGAGTGCCTGTTTCCACCACAGAAGCACATCTGGAGTGCATCTTTTCTTCTCTTCGTGCTTGAGGAAGGCATCTGCATATGCTCCTTTTCCTCCATCAGCCCATCTTAACACAGAAGGTTGAAGATGATAGACGATGGGGATAATTTTCTTGCAGCTTTTGACCATATATTCCAGTTCAGCCAAACACCAGGGGGATTGTGCATAATGCTCAGAAAAGATGGCTATATAAATTGAAGTGGTAGACACAGATTCTTCTAAAGCTTTAGGCAGTAAATCCCCATACTTCAACTCATTTTTGTGTAGGAACACTTTCAGTCCCGTGGAATTTAGGTTCTCATAGATCTTGCTCGCGAGCGTGGGTTTGACATCTTGTCCACAATGATTTATAAAGACATCGAAGGGTGGATGTTTGGTTTTAGATGAGGATGCAACAAAAGTAGAAGCAGATGGTATTACTGCATTAAAAGCACCACCATTGCTAGATGAAGATGGTATTATTGTATCAAAAGAACCACCGGCAAGGGCAACTCTTAGACCATGAATGTCATTCGTAAGGGCAGGAGTGTTAGAAGAGGATGCCATTTGATACAAATTGAAACAAGAAAAATGCTTCACAGCAAAGGGTTGAGAAAAATGGTTCAGCAAAGGTTGAGGGTTAGCTATAAATTAAGGTGGACAAAAACAGAGAAAACAAATAAAGCTGTCTTAAAACCGAAAAAATGCTGCAAGGAAAGGTAATGGTGAGACCAAAAGCAAACGTAGTTGAATTGCATATGAACAAAGAAGAAAGAAATGAGGAAAATGCATAGAAAATAATGAGTGGATAATATTTATGCAGGAAAGGAGTGGCAAAGCATGATTCTGTATGACATCACTGAATAAGCCATGTGAAAGCCGTATATGATTTTACAAAGTTCTTGGCTCTTGCTTTTGAAATCCGTACATGCTTTTTTAAAGTTCTTGGCTTTTGCTTTTGCTTTTTCTTTTGCTTTTGCTATAGGGAAAAAGGCATTAGGAAAGAGGAGCCGAGTAATGGACAACTACTTTTTCCTCTTTCACCAACTTTGCCAACTAAGCCACATTTTTAGATTTTGCTTTTTCCTGTACGAACAAGGCGCGTGGAGAGAGGAGATGAGTAATGGACAACAATATTTTCTGTGTTTCACCTACTTTGCCCACTAAAGCATGTGAAAGTCTTGAGATGATATATTTTAAATTGACATGGGTTAAGTTTGATTAGATAAGATAAGATAAATTTATTAATGTTCAATAAGAGATCAACAAGGGTCTAAGAGACTGGAAAAGTACAACAAAAGAAACACTGAACCAACAGACCATCAAATAGTGGCCGGGAAAGCAACCAAGAGAAAAAAAGGAAAGAAGAGAACAAGAAACAATAGGGAAGAAGAATAGACACAAGAGAAGAGGACTAAGGATCATTTTCATGTAGAAAGAAATCCAACACTGAAGGATAATGATCCAGATGAGCAGGAACCCTGGGTCATCGTTGTGAGTTGCTAGAGATGTGTCGCTGACAGGTAAAGGTACTGCGGGGTCTCACAGATCTAGAGTGGCTGGTGATGGAGGCAATGTGAGGCCGCTTCACCCCCCATAAAGTAGATGAGGGTGAGAAGAAGGCTGTAATGAGCTGATCGGATATCTGTCTCTGGGGGAAAAGAAGTTGTAGAGTATGCTCGTGGAGCTGTACAATCTCACAGAGATATAGTGCCACGCATCTCTGATCGTTGTAGCTGAAGAAAGTAGTCAAGGAACTGCACCCTCTGAATAAGCAATAGAATTTCCCTCTGATCTCATAGTAAGTAGGACAATGGAAGATGAAGTGTGTCTCAGTCTCAATCTCGGCCAAGGTGCATAACCTGCAAATCCAATCATCTATGTCAATGTGATGGGTCTGTCTGGGCCCGAAGGCGGTGAGATCCAACCCTGAAAGATCCCAGCCTGATGCAAAGGGCATGACACCAACACTGAGATAAGTATCTAGGACGAACAATAATCCCATCCCGAATGTCTAAAAAGTGCTCAGCATAAAAAGCCATCCTCGGGTGTAGACCCCCACACGAGTTGATCCAGGTCATGGTGATATACTGCCTGTATATGTCAAGTCTGACATGTCTATTCAACTCCTATTTAGAAGGGAGGAGGTGAGCCAGAGCGCCAAGCGAGAACTGATAGGGGGATGTGATCAATGTCAATCCTGATGGAACCTAAAAGGGATGAGGCTTGGGCATACCAACAACAGGCTCTGGGGGAGGGGTCTGACTTGGCAAGCACCACTAAAGAACAATAGGCCAGGTAGGAGTATCTGTTGTGACCATCGCTGGAGTCAAAAAAATAATGGAGGCGGTGAATAAACCAAACCAGATCAAAGATGGCTCCCAATCTAAAGGGATGAGCCCCGAACTCAGCTAGAATGATGCTATGAGAGGTGGACTGATGAAATTTGATGATACACCGAATGAAGATAGTCTGAACACGCTTAATAGAGGCCCAATCAGAGTCCAGAAGGGATGACCCCCAAACAATAGAGCCATAAAGTACCGTAGGTCTCACCAAGGAATACAAGAGGGACAACTTGGAAATGGTGTCCTGAAAATGATGTCTAAAATATTATCTCTCCAACATGGCAAGGGAACCCATCCCTTTACTGATCCTGGGTAGAATGGCAGGTCTCGGGCTGAAGTGAGGGCCGGAGAACTTGACCCCAAGGTAGGTGTAAGAAGAAGTAATCTCAATCTCCAGTCCCTAATAGTAGAAATGAAGATGTGAGGTCTTCAGGCAGTTGAAGATCATCACTCGTGTCTTACCGAGATTCACCACCAACTGTCTCAAATCACAAAAAGAGGCCAAGCTATCAAGAAGTCTCTGTAGACTTTCCGGTGAGGAGGCAAGGAGAATCACATCATCAGTGAAGAGGAGAATGGAGATAAGAACCTGGTGCAAGTAGCAACCATCACCTGGAAGTGAGGAATCTCTAAGAAAAGCCTCGAGCTCGTCAATGTAGATGTCAAACAAGGTGAGGGAAAGGGGGCACCCCTATTTCAATCCAATAGTGCTCTGGATAGGGTCATAGAAACCCTTAGGAGTCCTAAACCTACCCTCAACACGCTCATAAAGTCTCATAATAGTTGTCAAAAGAGTCTTAGAAATATTGATATCTCTAAGTCTCTGGAAGAGGGCCACCTGAGGGACGGTATCGAACGCCTTACGAAAGTCAATGAAGCAGCAATATACTTTCACAGAATGATGGCAAGCCTCCTTAATAATTGCCCACAAAGTCAGGATGTGGTCCATGGTCTGGTAATCTGCTCGGAAGTTGGCTTGGCCTCTAGCCCTGCAATCTCTCCTGTCCAAATCCCTATTAAGAATAGTATTCAGTGTTGTTGCGTAGAGTTTGGCGAAGGTGTGCCCAATCATGATGGTCCTATAATTTTTGGGGTCAGCAACTGACCCAGCCTTTTGAATCGGATAGATTAAGTGTCTCGACCTGGACTTGGGGAAGCCGGTGCAAACCACACTATTAAAGAGTGTCAGAAGATAGGAGCTCAGCATAGAGATACTGAGCTTGAAGAGCTTAGCTTGAAAACTGTCCACATCAGTCGCCCTGCTACATCTCATGGATCTAACTGCCTCATAGATGATGGAAGTAGTAAAGATATGGTAGTGAGGGGGAGGAGTGAGGTGGAGAGATGGTTGGTCAGGGATTTCATAAAGAGTGGAGGTGTGGGAGGCAAGGGATCTAGGATCGATGGTGGAAGGTGGAGTAGGATGCCGAGGGAACATGGTACACCAGAAAAGTTTAGGATTCTGAATGAGCGTATTGCACAAGGATGTGCACTGTGAGGCAATGAAAGCATGTCTCTTCAAGCGAAGAAAGTGACGGTAGGAGGAATGGAAGTCATCAAAGTTGGAAGGGAGTGTCTCAAAGGTCAAGTGCAAGGAGTGGTGGAAAGCTTTATAGTCATCATCAAACCACCGGTTCATAGGGCAAGTAATCTGGCGTGTGCATCTGAGGATAGGGCATTGAGGGATGGAGAGGAAAGTCATCTCCCAAATAGCTGTGATCAATAGGTCAAACATGGAGGATGCATGGAAGCAGTCGGAAAAGCTCTTAGGTGAGAGGAGATGACGGAGGTGGAGGGTAAAGAGATCACAGTCACCCTCGGCAAACTAGAAATGAAACTAGGTAGGAGAACGATCAAGGACAGTTGGGGGATGGGGAGGGAGAGACAGGCGAGGGGGAGGAGAAAAGAAAAGTGCAAGGCTTAGAAGAGCGTGGTTGGCTAATGAAAGATGAGAGATAGTGAAGCGGCGGATGGAAGGGATAAAAGAAGCGCTAGTGATAACATAGTCAACCACACTGGCGCCACCATAGTGCGGCCAACACGTGAAAAGATCAGAACTAGGAAAGCAAGAGAGGTCGTTCAAAATAACCAAATCAAAAGACTCACAGAGCTGGAGGAGGTGACGGCCATAAATAGATAAAGGTCCGTCGGTGACGACCATAAATAGATAAAGGTGAGACAAAATGGATTATATAATTTTTAAAAATAAAATAAAATAAAATGTCAATTTTCTTTTCAAATTCGCGTAAACAAAGCAATTTTTTTGTAATTTTTTTGTGACCGTGTCTTTAAAGAAGTGAACGATACAAATGGGTGTACGGACCACACTTTGTGGTTCTTGAAAATACGAAAGCCCCCATTGTAGTCTTAAAAAAGTTGCATGATCACTTCGAAATGAAGGATTAATAGTCTTATTTTCCTTGCTTTTAAATAGTTAATTTTAACTTTGTTTTTAATATATCTTACTTATAATATTTTGATTTATAAATTATTTTAATTTATATAATTTATTAACATTTTTAAATTATTAATTATGTTGATTAATATTTTTATAATAATTTGTATATTTTAAATAAAACAGGATGTCTTATTTTGCTTTTGAGATTATATATACTTGTCATTTAAATTTCATGATATAAATTGATTGAGACATTTTTAATCTACACATTATTTACATATTTTTAAAGAGCTTAGAACACATGTATTTAGTATAAATGAAGCTTCACATGTAAATGTTTAATCTCTTTTTTCTTTATACTAGGGATAGTAAGAATAGGCTTTAAAAATTTCATTGGGTCTGTTTGGTAGCTAGAATTGACCTGGAATTGGCATTAAAATATTCAGGAATTATCAAATTCGTTGTTTGTGTACCCCCTTTGGAAACGAAATTGGAATTAAGTAATCCCCATTTTCCTTCAAAATGTGGATTAAAAACTTCCATCCAAAAAGGTGGAATTGGAAAATGAATTCTAATTCCACTTTTTCATAATTGAAAACTTATGAAAATTTGATAAACTGATCGGATCTGTGGCATAAGGGTCTTCTTTACCGCCATTTTCTCATTCATTATGTTCGACGATAGGCTCTTCCTCACCCTCTGTGCAGACTCAAGATTTCCAAACACTCTTCATCATACAAGGTAATTTTGTCTTTGTTGTTTTTATGCTGGATTGAGTTCTGCATATCAAATGAAATGCAGACCAAAACGTGAACTGACATAGATTTTGGTCAGCATTAGGAGCATTTAAAAAAAAGAGGAGGATTGAACGAAAAAAGAAAGGGCATTTGGATCATCTTAATTTTGTGAAAATGGGCTTAAAACCTCTGTGACAGAGTTAGATGTAAGGGTTTAATGTTTTCTTGAGTTTTAACCAATGCAAAATTTAACTCTTTGATATTTATGTAGAAGATGCATCAAGCTTCCAAATGCATTGGGTTTTGAAATGGATGGTTTCGTATTGTGGGAGAAAATGGAATCCCTAGGAGAATGTACAAGAAAATTTTTAGTGTTCAGGCAATGTTATTCATTGTTTAATAATTATTGGTGTAAACAAGGATTGCAAATGATATAAATTTATTGTTAGAATTTAGGACACTAAAAATCATCATTTTGCAGAGGCTCAGATCAAGGTCAACGAAATTAACAATTCAGGATACCAAAAATCACCATTTTGTGGAGGCTCAGATCAGGGTCTGTCAAATAGAGAAATTACATTATAAACCAATGTTAGTGCTTATGAAAGGGAGTTTGGGTTTTGCAAGTTCACTATTTTACTACAATTAAGTATAACAGTCAAGTTATGTTAGCAATGTTGATAGATCAAGTACTTCATGACATTAGGTTTAGAATATGTGAACACTCCTTGATGTTGGGGTATTGATATGTGTGTGTGAGTTGATTTTGAGATAGTAAAATGAACTATGCATTGATGGACTTTATGAAGAGTTGCTAATGATATTGCTTATGGACAATATTGTGAGATCAGAGTGCAAGGACCTTGAAGAAATAAAGGTGACTTGAATGAAGGAGTGTTGGACCTATTTGTTGAAAATCTCCATGATGTTCCAAGGTGTTGATCATGTGGTTTGAGGTAAACCCAAGCCTTGATAGTCTTAACTAAGTTTGAATGTCTCTTTGAAGTTTTTGGTTTAATAGGATTGAGGAACCTATCACATATGTTATAGAATTAACTGATTTCATGCTTTGGAGATGTTCTAGTTATAGAAACTTAATCAATTTTATTCAAACTAATTAAAATTTTTTAAAAAAAATCCTTATTCAATTTGTATTCCAATTCCAGATTGTGGGACCCAAACGCAGAATATGCATCTTCCCAATGTACTAAACAATTCTAACCCATATTCCAGAATTGATTGTCAGGTTTAAAAACTTCTTGAATAGAGAAAATTCTAGAATTAGCCCTATTCAGGATTTGTTAATTCCAGCAACCAAATGGGCCCTTTATGTATATTAGATTATTTTAACTAATTTTTAGTAAGGATAGGTTAGAAAAATAAATCAATATTAGCAAAACCTATGGTATATAGTATGGAATGTTCTACAATAAGAAATCTTTTGAGCTTGCATTTACTCTATTACATGAAATTGCATTCACTATGAGTAAGGAAAAAGATCTTTCCTAGTCTCACAAAGGAAAACACTTGTGAGTAGGTCAGACTTACATATAAATAAACTACCTAAATCTTTTGATGAATACCTATGCACCTCAAGAATGTATAATTTTAGTAAACATGAAAATTAAAGTGGATGAAGATGTTTGAAGAGAGACCTTTGGCACAACTATTATTGATATTTCACTTTACTTCAACCATAACTTCTTATTTAAATTATTAAAGGTAAAATAAGTTTTAAATGGACTCAGAACCATATACAAATAGGTTTTCTTAGGATCCAAAATTTACTTACAAAATATTGCTAAAAGATAGAACATAGATTAAAAAACAACCAACCAACATAAACTCATTTGAAGAAACAAGAGAGTTTTAAAGGGCACCTTAAACCCATTACAAACAACTGAAGGACAAACTAAAGACAAGGAAACTAAACCACCCTTGTATCCTTTCAACCAATACAGTCACCCTTGACCAAAGATTGTGAGAAATTATTATGTAGAGAAAACCTCGCTTTCTTCTTTGTACAACCATCCAAAAATGATCATCCTCTGATGGTATAAAGAAAGGGGAGGCAGAAGATCAAGTTGTCAAGGGCTCCAAAAGTCTAGATTTATTGGGATAGAAAGAATAGCTAAATCATCATGCTTGTTGGACACAATATGCTCTATAGGAAATTCAAACACACCCATTTCTCAAAATGATCATAACATTGGAAACCAATTCCTTGTTCCCATAATCATCCTCAAATTTATAAAACTCTCTAATAGTAAGATACTCATGGGGAGCATTTTTCCATCATGTTGCATCACCGTGACAATATTTTTGGTAATTTATAGCCAGATGAACAATAGTAAAAGATCTCCTACAATGAAAAGGAAGACCCTCATAATCAATAATTTGAGGCCATGGTCTATCCCCAACTATCAAGACAACCTCTCCAGACAATTTTTTTGAGGTATCAATACCTACAAGATTGCAAGTAAAAGTAGGATTATCGTACATAAGAGAAGAATGAGAATCTAACCCAAGTAGAAAGAGCATTAATAGATTCAGAATGAGGGTTGAAGGATGAGAATAAAGGCCTTGGAGAAGCAAATGCTTACCCCATAACCAAACACCACCTTCGAGCACTCGAGCCTTGTAATTATCAAATTGAAAAGAAGCTATGAAAAATTCCCTAGTAAAAGGATGAAGTTCAATCCTATCCTCAATAATGGGCATCCAAGACTCCAAAACCAATTTGATAACATTTGGAACTAGAGAAGACCATAATTCATTGAATCTGTAAGAAAGAGTTATTTGAGGGAAGTATTTATCTTTCATCAACATCTCATGTCCACAAATGATAATAGGGGAAGAAGAAAAAGAAAGCAAGTGTTTACCCCTATGAGAGGGATAATGTGGAGTAGAAGAAGCATTTTTACCACCAAAAGAACTAGCCACCTTAGCATATGAAAGATATGAGCTAGGGAAGAAGTAGGAGCATCCACATGTAGAAAACTAGACCCTAAAGGTGGGAAATCAATCACTACAAGGAAAATATTGTTTGCATGCAATGAGCCAACAAGAAGAACACCAACAAAAACTATCAATGGTGAACCAATAGCAAAAAAAAAACTAGAACATTCAACTAAAATGCCTATATTAGATCGCGAACCAACAATAGTAGACAACAAACCAACAACATTTCATGGAAGGGTTTTAATAGAGAGTAGGAAAATCATTTCAAAAAGCTCTGAAAATGTATGACCATAATTTCTTGTTGAGAAGATACATCAAATAATATTTTTTACTCAAATACAGTAAGCAATAAAAAAATCTTGCTATCCTTCATCTAGGAGTTAATCACTCCCATTCTACCCCACTTAACAAAGTGGGGTTTATTAATTAACTTATGTCAATGCAAGTTCCATGTGTAACATTCAAATCCCCTCTCCTCATCATCACTATTGCCACTATAAATTCCTCTTTTATTCATATATAATCGTCATGGCTAGAGGCTAGAGAGTTTTAAAATTTATGCAATTAACTCAACACATAGTTATCCATGTTATTGTGTGGTGTAATTTAATCATGTTGAAGGTGATCTGTATGTGAATAAGATCAATTGATTTGGTAAATTGATAGTTCACAGCTACTAAGAGGTATCCAAGGCAATTCAACATGTTTTCCTGTTGTTGGATTCTCCTTCAAATTTTTGCCATTTTATTTTTTAATTGTTGTATTCACCATATTTTTATTTACAATGATATGTTGAAATGTATGCCAAGAAATACCAATACTTTTGTTAGTTGAGAAAATATTTTCATAGATTACGTATTTAATGTGCCATCAACTAGTTCTACTATATTTAATTAATTTATTCCATGTATATGGGTAAGTACACCAAGATGGTGTGCAAAAAAGTTCCCACCCTAGGAAAAAAAACACTAATAACCTAATCGAGCTATGGATTGGTAATTACCAAGGCTAAATTCAAAAAACCTGATCTTGTTTTTTTACAAAAAAACTTGATCAGGTTTTTATTATAATTAAAACATGATCATGCTTAAAAAATATAAATTTTTGTTTTGTCGTGGCCAAAAGGGCATTCAAACCCTTGTTCACAGGCTGGGAGGAACAATGGGAGCTTAAAAAATGTAGAACTTGATCTTGTTTTGATCAAATAGAAAATTTATAGTATTTCCAACAAATATCCACCATGCCATGTTGTAGCATAGGTTAATATTGCATTTTTTTGTTTAAAATTTAATTGTAATAACAAGTTTTTTATTTTTTATTTTTTATAAACTCATGTTAGATGTTCAAAGAACTATCCCTGAAAAAACCGACAACTGCATCAAGTCCCTGAAGAGAGAAACCCTCCATCTCCTCAACAACAACAAGACCTTCAAAATGTTGCCCCTCAACAACAAGACCCTCAAAATACTAACCCTCAACAACAACAAGAGCCTCAAAATCCTCCATCTTCTCTAGTAGAACATGTACAAACCATGTTACAATGGTGAGTAAGACTGATTGTGCCCTTGGTCTCCTTGGTTGTTCAACATAGGTTGGTTCGTAACATGGCTTAACTGCCTCTTCTGTCATCTATATGTCTAGTGGTTGTATCGAGCATTAATCGGTTGAGCTTTTGGTGCAATAACAACCGCTAGTTGTAACAAGTGGTATCAGAGCTTGGTCACAGGTTTGAACCTCGCACTTGTGCTAGGGTGCATTGTTACAATGGTGAGCAAGATTTATTGTGCCCTTGGTCTCCTTGGTTGTTCAACACAATGGATGCTTGTGACAGGACTTAACCACCTCCTGTGTCTTCTACATGTCTAGTGGTTGTAACAAGCATTAATAGGTGGATCTTTTGGTTCAACAACAACCGCTATTTGTAATAAACCACACATGAGGATTTATTAAATCAACTATCACAAAATGGAAACCAAATTTATCAAATAGTGAATAGGTTAAGGACCTCTCAACATGATCATCATTCATCCCTTGCTACAATAATAGAATCAATGACTAATAGTGCTAAGGTAGTATCTAGACAAGTTACAAAATGGAGTACATATAGGGATAGATGTTGTGCATTATATTCTACTAGGTTGTCATATGATGGGGTGGAAAGAAAATTGATAAGTAAATTATATATATGTTCTATTTTCACTGACTCTAAAACCAATGAGACCTTACCTCTTGATTCAAAGAGGTTTTATATACATTGGTGTAATCACATCACACTCAAAAATGCTTTTTAGGATATGTGGTTATGGTCTTTGACCAGCCATCTAGTAACAATTATGAGGTTCCATTATATTTTTAGAGGAACTTATATTGTGATTTTATCCTTAGTGAGCGGGGTGTGTACACCAAGTTGTGGACCAAAAAAGTGGACACACCTTTAAAAAAAATTCAAATTTTCAATAACCCGATCGGGTTATTGAAAATTTGAAATCGTTCTAGGCTTGGTAAAACAAGCCTAGAATATATTATAAAAAATTATGTGCACCTCAAAACCCGATCGGGTTATGAGGAATTTATTATAACTCGATCGGGTTATGAGAAATATATCAAAAATAGAACTGCCCACGTCTTAGGCCATTTTTAACGCCTAAACCATGGAGAAGAAGTGTGGAGGGTAAACAATAGAAAAACCTGATTGTGCTTTGAACAATACATGATTTAATCAAGATTTTCAACCAATAGCGCCCCATAACAAAGGTAAGTTTGTTTCTTTTTGTTGTTTTTTTTTGCAATTGTAATAAGATTAGGTTAATTTATTGATTTTTTGTTTTCTTTTATTAATTTCATTCCAGATTCATCAAACAACCCAAAAAGACAAAAATGAAATGAAAGACCCCC
>MU226020.1:315423-330646 GCA_018584345.1 Thuja plicata
GTAATTAAGTCCAATTTAAGTATATTTGTTGAAATGTATTATGAACATTTCAATGTAGTCTATATTGATTAATGCACTTGACTTATTTATTGTATACATGTAGAATCAATTGGGTTTCACTGAACTGATGAATGCCACAGACATTGCTGATGTTCAGGAGAGGGAGGAGGTAACACATTTTCATATTTACTTTCAATTGCATTCTTGTTTGTTCAAAATATTTTAGAAATCATGTTCCTCTATTAGTATGTCATTTTCTACAACTTTTCATATAGGAATTGGTCATAGCTGCCTCGAATGAGGTGAACCCTTCTCCACTTCCTATGGATCCCTTGCCTAGCACAAGAGATCCAATTGCGGTATACATTTTCTTTTCAGTCCATGCATTTTTTATTTTTTAGTATTATGATTTATAACATGTATTTTATATTATTTTTTCTGTTGTAGGGCCCTTCACCACTGCCCACCATTCCTTTCCTGACCATTTTTATAGGAGTCCCTCTCGCCCACTATGGAGCCCATTTCATTTATCAGTCAGCCCAAGCATAAGAGATCCAGCGGAGGCTTCAATATACAAATTACAGCCCAATATTTATGTATTTTGATATTATTTTGAGATAATATATATGGCTTAACATTTGAATTGTTCTTGTGCAGAGACTTCTAGTGAACCAAGTGTTGCTACGAGGAAGCTAGATTTTGATGATCCACCTATGTCATAGATATATCGAGACATTGTATATATCTAGTTGTGGTCATTGAATGACCAAATTTTGTGTGTGTGTATATATATGTGTGTGTGTGTGTGATTTTCTATGTGTGTGTGACATTTGTACATTGTATATATCGACCTAGACATAGTTGATGTCATTTTTTGTAACTCTACTATAGATTTGGCATGTACACCATGTATTGATATATACACTATTATTATTGTCGATGCCACATTGTTGTAACTCTATTATTGATTTGGAATGTATGCCATTTTTTTATATGTACACAATTAATGTTCATTTTAATATATATGAAACTTGATATTCAATATAATTTGTTCATTGTTAGTATGTAAATACGTTTGTGTATATGTAGTCATGTTTAGGATTTATGCCTTAAGTGTATTCTTGTTTCATGACTTGCATATATTCATGTGTCTACTTTATAGCTTAATGTACTTATGTATTAAGCAAATTTATGTGTATTCCTTATGTGTGTTCACAAGTGTACTTCATGATTTAATTTGTGTGTTTACGTATATGCTTCATAACGTAAATTCATGCCCTACATGTACTTCATGATTTAATTGAATTCATGATTTATGTGCTACATTGTATTCATGTGTATCCTTCATGTCATATATATATGCTTCATGACTTCAGTAAATTCATGTTAATACTTCATGTTGTGTATTCACATATATGATTGGTGACTTAAATGAATTCATGTACTATGTGCTATGAATATTCATGTATATTTCATGACAAGTGAATTCATACATTATGAGTATTATATTTGGCTTAAGAATACCTAAATGTGTCATCACTACCTCGTGTGTATTAGAATTCATCCCTTACGTACATTCATGACTATAATCAGGCCTTACAAGTGTTTGTATGTACTATCGATGCCTTACATGGAGTACCCTTCGTGCTTTGAAGGTTTGCTTGAAATTTGATAAAATAAAAAATTTGGATACATTATGATCCTAAATCAACCTCGGAGCAGAAACATTTTTGTTCATGGTTTACCTGATGCCCACTGACCTTAGGAAGGCTCGCTAACATACCCAATGGTGCTTAATGCACCTTGGGGACACATTCATCCGACATGGATGTGAACATTCTAGTGACTCTGTGGGAGAAATGAGGTTGTCACTAGCATTTACCCAGCCAACTAGAGCTAATGGAATAGATGATTCGATGCTAGGACTCATAGTTTAAAAGATACCCAATGGTGCAACTTTCAACTGAGCACCACTGCAAGTTTTGGCATCAAGCGAGATTGCCCTGCCAAATTTAAACAAAGTCAAATCTCCCAGAATGGAGAGAGGTTATTTTAGGCCTTGGTAACATGGTCCTATAACGTCTGATGGTTTAGTGATATGTCTCACGAGGTTTGAGATACGAGCCTCAGAAGATCGCTGCCCAATCATGCTTAGTGCACCTTGGGGACACTTCAGTCTGCCATGGTCGCGAATGTTATAGTAACTGTGTGGGAGAAATGAGGTTGTCACTGGTGTTTACCTGGCCAATTGGAGCTAATGGAGCAGATGATTTGATGCTAGGACTCACGGTTTGAAAGATACCCAATGGTCCAACTTTCAACTGAGCACCGCTGCAAGTTTTGGCGTCAAGCGAGATTGCCCTACCAAATTTAAACAAAGTCAAATCTCCCTGAATGGAGAGATTATTGTATACCTTGGTAACACGGTCCTATAACATTTGTTGGTAATCTGATATGTCTCACGAGGTCTGAGATATGAGCCTTGGAAGATCGTTTCCCAATCATACTTAGTGCACCTTGGGGACACTTCAGTCTGCCATGGTCGTGAACATTCTAATGAATGTGTGGGAGAAATGGGGTTGTCACTAGTATTTACCTGGCCAATTGGAGTGAATGGAGCAGATGATTTGACGCTAATTTTCATTATGTGCATTTTGTTCATTGATGACATCGAATTGAAATGGTGCATTTGTCACATTAACATTAACATTTTCATCACTTACGTTGCTTGCATTTGATGATGTACCTTGTCGTATTCAAAAAATAAGAACAAATTAACCATTTTCTTGAAATGAGAACTTACAATAATAAAATAACATTAAAAACACAAATAAAAAACACAATTTTCAATCATTGCAAAGAAAAACATGCAAAAAAGTGCAAACATGTCTATTCCTGGCGTAAAACAATAGAAAAATAGTTGTGGGACCTCTAAACAACTTGTAATGATTGTTTTAAGACTGTTGAACCAAACAAAGCTCCTAATTCCACAGAACCCAATCGGGTTATGAGAACATAATGACTCCGTGTTCCTAATTACTCATAACCCGATCGAGTTATGAGAACATAATGACTCCATGCTCCTAGTTACTTAGAACCCGATCGGGTTCTGAAAAACTAAGAACAAAGGAGGATTGAGAGAGAGAAAGAGAGTAGGAGGAGAGAGAGAGAGAGAGAGAGAGAGAGAGAGGGTTACGAGAACATAAAGGATCAGTGTTCCTAATTACTCAGAACCTGATCGGGTTATGAGAACATAATGACTCAATACTCCTAGTTACTCAGAACCCGATCAGGTTCTAAAAAACTAAGAACAAAGGAGAGAGAGAGAGAGAGAGAGAGAGAGAGAGAGAGAGAGAGAGAGAGTACAATTATTTACACACCCAGTTCAGGGTTATAAGAGAAGATTTACTCAAAGGTTATAGGGAGTGTGTGAAGCAAATTAGAGGGAGATACAAGAAAAAATGGGAGTTTGTTGAGCAGAAAGGGTCCTCTGATTTCTAGGTTTGTAACTCTGTTGAATATGTGGGGATGAGAGGAGGTAAAGATGGTGTAGAATTTGGTCTTTCATTCAATATTATGTTTATAGAGCAGTCAGTTTATCTGGAAGCCAAAATAGCTCATCTTGAATGTAATTTTGATTGGAAACAAGTCTATAAATGTGATTCTATTGATGATAGTTAGGAGGCGGCCATTAATCATGGGCTCACCAAAAAATTGGCCATTATTCAGTGCCCTCCTGGCATTGGAAAAACATTTACCAAGTTGCAAATCATAAAGGATTTGTTTCATAAGATTTCAAATTCCTCTGATCCCATTCTCATAGTGTGCTTTACTAACAGAGCTCTGGATCAATTTTTGGAGGGAATATATGAATACGAGAAGAGTCTAGCAAGGTTAGGATTTAGAAATTAGAGCTCAATTCTTAGCAAATGTACTCCTGACCAGGGACAAGAGAGAAATATCATATTTTTTTTTTTGGTAAGAAACATTGAATTCCTAATTTGAATGTAAAAACATCAGAAAATATAGGATTTCTTAACATTCCAAACAGAACTTGTGTTGCCCTTTCCAGGAATAGAATTGGTCTATATATCTTTGGAAATGCCAAGCTATTCTTAGACAATTATCTAGTGTGGAGTGATATCATAAATCATTTTACAGATAATGGGTATGTTGGTAATGGAATACCACTATACTTTCCTGAACATCCAGATGATGTTGGACATGTTGTTACCAAATGTCATGATTTAAGGAGGTATGGTGATGGAAGTATGAGCTTTTGTACTAGGAAATGCAAAGAAAAATTAATTTGTGGTCATCTTTGTCCCAGGAAATGTCATCATGGAGGACATGTGAGAATTGGATTTGCAAGGCCCAATATATATGAAGAAGTTTGAGCTTTGTGGACATGTCATCAGGAAGGTCTATCATGCAACTTCCTATGACCCCTTTCGACACATTGGAAGGTCTGTGTGCATTTTCTGATTCCTACTGCTTGAATTGTTACCAATGTGTGCCTCCTAAATACTATGAATATTACCATACATGTCTTTTATATGAGCTTCACAGGGTGAAGGAAGAAAACAAAATTCTTATAGCAAAGGGTGAGAAACAATTTGGAATTACTAAAAATCTGTGAGAAGAGGGGAAAATCAACTTGGTTGAAAATTATCCAAGCCCTGAGACAAAAAATTTCATCATTGCGTGTAGAGAGCGAGGACCAATTGGGAACAATTCAAACAATGCAAAAAGAGATTGAAATCTTGCATGTAGAGGAAGTGAAACAAAGTGAGAGTACAGAAGAGGAAATTGGGCTACTTTAGAGAGAGAGAGAGAGAGAGAGAGTACAATTTCACTCACTTGAAACACCTATGTACTAGGAGGGTATTAAATTGTAATAACTATGTATGAAACGTTGGAAGATTGCAGAAAAAATCATGGATGGCCATTGAAAGAAGCAAAGGCAACCAATCGGCCATTTAAAAAAATTCATGGCCGACTATTGAAATAAGCTATTTTTCTGGAGGGAAGAAAAGAAAAATTTCACTAATTTGCAATGGCCCGAAGCGAAGGGTGCAACTCTACTTCCAGATCTATATCAGGTTGCCCATCTATACAATTTGGTGAAGAAGGGTGTGCATTTTATGATTCCTACTGCTTGAATTGTTACCAATTTGTGCCTCCTAAATAGTGTGAAGATTACCATACATGTCTTTTATATGAACTTCGCGGGGTGAAGGAAGAAAACAAAATACTTACGGAAGAAGGTGAGAAACAATTTGGATATACTAAAAATCTACAAGAAGAGATGAGATTATTGCGAGAAGATGGGGAAAATCAACTTGGTCAAATTATCCAAGCCCTGAGACAGAAAATTTCATCATTGCGTGTAGAGAGCGAGAACCAATTGGGAACAATTCAAAGAATGCAAAAAGAGATTGAAATCTTACGTGCAGAGGAAGCGAAACAAAGTGAGAGTGCAGAAGAGGAGATTGGGTTACTTCAGAGCCTATGTACTAGGAGGGTATTAAATTTTAATAACTATGTATGAAAGGTTAGAAGATTGTAGGAAAAATCATGGATGGCCGTTGAAAGAAGCAAAGGAAACCAATCGGCCATTTAAAAAAATTCATGGGCGACCATTGAAATAAGCTATTTTTCTAGAGGGAAGAGTAGAAAACTTTTGCTAATTTGCAATGGCCCGAAGCGAAGGGAGAAACTCTACTTCCAGATGTATTTCAGGTTGCCCATCTATACAATTTGGTGAAGAAGGGTGTGCATTTTTTGATTCCTACTACTCGAATTGTTACCAATTTGCACCTCCTAAATAATGTGAAGATTACCACACATGTATTTTATATGAACTTCACGGGGTGAAGAAAGAAAACAAAATACTTACGGTAGAGGGTGAGAAAAAATTTGGAATTACTGAAAATCTACAAGAAGAGATGAGATTATTGCGAGAAGATGGGGAAAATCAACTTGGTCAAATTATCCAAGCCCTGAGATAGAAAATTTCATCATTGTGTGTAGAGAGAAAGAACCAATTGGGAACAATTCAAAGAATGTAAAAAGAGATTGAAATCTTCTGTGCAGAGGAAGCGAAACAAAGTGAGAGTGCAGAAGAGGAGATTGGGTTACTTCGGAAAATCTCAAGCGAAGCATTGGATAATCTAGATGTCACGCTCTGTGCTTCTGATGGTTCAACATTTCAAGTGCATTCTCTCATTGTCGTGAGCTCTCTCTCTCTCTCTTTGTGGTTATGGAGAATACAATGAATAGTTTTTACTTCTTCAAAACCTGATCGAGTTTTGAAGTACTTTTTTCTTTTAAGAACCCGATCGGGTTTTGAAGTACTTTTGTCTTTTCAGAACCCGATCGGGTTATGGCTCGGTAAGAGGCTTGAAAAATGACCCAAAGGCTTGGAGGCTCATTTTCCCTCCATTTTTGTTCTTTTAGACATTTTTTTAATCTTGCAAGATGATTTCTTGACTTTATCTTCATCAGGTTTACAATTTGTCAACTAGGTAGCTTTATAATTTTTACCATAATCTCATACGTCTTCTTAGCTTTCTAACCATATAAATGTTTATATTTTTGGACAACATTAGCATAGTAAACTTTAATTTTCTTTACCAGTGTCTTGATTGTACTCACATACATATGCCTACCATTTTTTTAATAACTTTTGAAATACTTAATCAAATTACAAATAAATTACATATTATTGTTCTACACTTCATTCTATACACTTTTAAAAAAACAAGTTTTCATTTTCAATTATTTTGATGCAAGTTATGCCCAGCGCACAAAGAGGTACCAAATTTTCAGGATGCGACCACTTCAAAAAACCACAGAAAAAAAAATACTCATCAGAAAATTACAAAAAATACACAACTTCTAATCTCACTCTTACCTATCATCCTACCTAAGGGATTTAAAAAATACTGAATATAACTATACCTTTTGTATTGCGCACGGAAACAACTATGTTATGTTTTTCCAAAAAAATCAGAAACATGTTTTCGTGCGTGCAAGGTTTGACCCTCTTAATCTTATTGGGTTTTTAAAAAAAAATAGTGTTATAGAAACTAGATTCAGAGTACTACAATTTTTATTTTTTACACATCTTATTTTGAGTGCATGACACTCAAACTCATGTTCCAAGTTTAGGTTTACCTGATTTCAGAAAAAATGTGTCCACTTATACCCCCCTTTTTGGTCCACAACTTGGTGCACACACCCAGCGGCTAAACTACTTTGACATGAAGGAGTTCCATGTTAGAGGTAGAGGCTCTGCCTAGGATAGACCAGGTTCTCAGAGGGTGTTAAACCACAAAAAATGCATAGATCTAGCTATTAAATCCAAGGTTCACATCAAAGTTCTTGTAGCCATGAAGGATTGTATGGAGTTAGAGACCCTTCAAGAGGCTTCCTCATTGACTGATAACATCATTCAACATGACATATAGTTAGTGGAGCCTCTTGACAGAAGTAATCTAATTTAGCATTTAAATTTTTGTTTCACAACCATCTATAGAGCCACATACTACTTTGAAGAGGCTTGATTTTGACGATCTACCACAACCATAGGATTTGATAGAGACATATAGTGTTAGTTGTAGTCAATGTTGAAGGACCAATACATGCATATATTTGACATTTTTATTGTAATCAAACTTGACATGGCATGTGCCACATTTTTGTAAAACTTTTATTGACTTGGCATTTATGCCATTTTTGTATATATATACAGTTGTTATATATTTTCATCTATATGAAAGTTAATATTTGATCCAATTTGTTCATTGTGTGCATCTCTTTGTACTTTAAAACTTAAATAATTATAATTTAAATGTGTTCCAATTTGTTTATTGTGTTCATGTCTTTGTAATAATATGTATAGATATAAATTGAAATGGAGGAGGAGATTGAAAAAAGCAGCTTGGTGCTTGAAATGCTTCACAGGTTATGGCTAAGGCTTTGCTACGAATTAGGAGGACATGAACAAGCTAAACAAATCAAAGTTGCCTTAGCGAAGAAACCCTTGAAAGAGAGGAGGCTAATGGGAACGGTTATATACAGAGGCGATAGAGTTAAATTGCATATTAATAAAGATGATAAGAAGCGGGGAAACTGGGGACCAGAGAATGAGTGGATAATATTTTATTGAGCGAAAGTGCCAAGAAGCGTGCAAAAAGGAGGGTACAATTGTCTGTAAGTTTTCCCAAAGGAAGAGAACGTGACATAAATGACAACATTAGGTAGGGGTATTCGAACGGAAGCACGTGGAAAGAGGAGATAAGAATCTTGACTATCTAGGAAAGGCACTGGCTATGGGCACTCGCTATGGGGCTAGATATTTGGGCATTGGCTATGGGGTCGGATATTTGCATCGGTCGCACTGGCCCATTCCCATGCCCCTATGTGCTTATTGGCATGACCATACCATGCTATATACACGTGCGTACAGTCATCAACGTGAGTATAATAATAAAAACTTAATGCCTTCCTTCAAATTAGCGTAGTCTTGTATTTTTCTAATTAAATTTATTAATATATAATATTAAAAATATTATAATTTTTTTAAGAAAATAAAATTGTAAATGTACATTTTTAAAAGTAAATTCTTTTTTCACTTAATTATATATGTGTGTCTGTGTGTGTGTGTGTGTCCTTGGTAGGTTTAGGCTAGTAGTAGGATAAAAGTATCATTAAATAATTAAAAAAATCTCCTTTCATATTGTTTGCTTTTGTAATTTTGGAGTGATTAAGGTTCACGAGATTTTCTTTTTTACTTATATGTAAATTATGATGGAGAAGTTGCAACACACAAAATATTTAAAATTTCAAAAAAATTATATAATATTTTAAACATGACAGATCTATGTCCAATCCTTCTCGTAGCATATATTATTTTAATAAATAAAAATAATTTTTATATTAATTATAATCATCATTAAATAATTTTAAAATGAAATTACATAACTCCCATAAAATTAAATTGCCCTTCAAACAATCAATCAAAAGTTAAATAAACTTACCCAATTATTAAATATTTTTAAAAATAAGTGAAAAGAAATAAAATTCAAACTTAAAATATGTCTATATACGTCTATACTAATTATTAATAATGGATCAATGATTATTGAAAATACACACATATATATTTAATTCAGTGAAAATAAGAATTTACTTCTTGAAATGTAAATTTAAAATTTTATTTTCTTAAAAAATATTATAATATTTTTAATATTATATATTAATAATTTAATTAGAAAAATAAACTTTTTCAATAAATAATTTACTTCAAAAAAATTCATATCACTTTAAATATTTAGATTAAAAAAAACACTAGCAAACTGCGCTAATTTGAAGGAAGGCATTCAATTTTTATTATTATAGTCACGTTGATGACTGTACACACGTGTATAGCATGACATGAACATGAGCATACAGGGGTATGGGAATGGGCCAGTGTGGTACTCTCTCGCTCAATATCAACATAATTTTACATCCCACCCAAAATTTTAAATCAAATGGCTGCCTATTTTTGGCCCGCCCAAAATTTTAAATCAAATGGCTGCTTATTTTTGGTTCTCAGCCTCTCCCAAAATTTTAGATCAATATGGCTGCCTGTTTTTGGTCCTCAACCCATGGGATGCGCTTGTAACTCAAATTCATTCTCCAACCATTTTTGCACAAAATGTTCACTCAAAGACAGGCGCATCAACATCAAAGAAGCAACCTCCAATGTTGATGGAGATGTTTACGCACCCTTCGTTATCGTCAAATGAGCAGATGCCCTGTTGACATATGCAAAGTCTGGAATCTTTCATAGACAAGGCATGAAGACTGATCAAATTTTCCAAAGAAATTATTTCTTATTTAATTTTGTGTCTATTTTGAAATTTTTTTTATTAATATGTTATTCAAGATTTCAAAAGCATTATAAAAATTTATGTTCAAATCAAATCAAAACCTTAAAAGGGTGGAAAACAAAACAATGACATAAAAAACCTAGTCAAACTTTACCAAAACCTCTACTTAATGATGACATCAACGGTGGAGAATCCTTGTGGAGGAATTCCTTATTAAAGAGGCAATGAAGGCATGAGATGGAGGTAGTTATAATACCAATGGCTAAGATTGATTTGGTAAATATAGTAAGTTGTTTTGATCGTGAGAGGAATAATGAACATGTGCATATAGTGAGGCAAGATTCTTGACCTTGTTGGAGGGAATAGTGGAACCATAAGGAAAAGTGTTCTTTTTTCCTAACTATTCATGATTTGTGTTGAGGGAATATATGCCTTGTTATTTTAGCCACATCTAGGAGATGTAAAAAGGTGTTTAATTAAATAAATATTGGAGGATTTGATTGATTAGGTCAAGGGAAATGTCTAGGTGTCTATAATTCCATTGTATTCAAAAGCATTCAAATCTTTCATAATGAACATCCAATATTTTTAGACGTATTATTAAACTATTCATCATATGTATACTCTTTAATTGATTTTCTTAACTGAATTTAGCTTTGCACAAACATTCTACGAGCACTTGTAGAATTCAAGATTATTTCTTTTGATGATTCATATATATTTTAGATGTCCCAAGATAACTTGTCCCCTCATGACATAAAAATAGACCTTCAAAACTTTTTATAAATATTTTTAGTACATAGATGTCAAGAAGCACTAAGGAATCAAAATAAATTGCATAAAGTGAATAAAATAAATTTATATATCACAAAGGACAAGATGGTAGGCGCAAGAAAAAACAAAAATCTCAAATATATCATTGATCTCTAGTTTTGTCTTTATATTGCAATAATATAATGTATTTGATTCTAAAGTGATAAACTTTCTATCATCCACTATGTTGGATCCAAAAATTGTAACTCCATTTCCTCGAACTAAAATCTCATTCACAAGACCAAATTTTTCATCATGAAAGTGAAATAATTTTGTCAATAGTTCATGAAGGGTTTAAATTCAAATATATAAGAGTCACAAAACCCTTGGAAGAGCTTTGAGAAGGTTTAGAATTTTTTGGATGGTGTTTGTGGCATTTGAGTCTGAGTCGGTGCTTAACAAAGCCCATCTGTGGTGGCTAGGACCTAGTAAAAGGTCCAATTTTTCAAGTTAATTCTGAAACTTTAGGAAGGGTCTTAGGTGACTTAAAGTACCACATATCTTTCCTAATGTGTTAGAAGCCCTTTCCTTTCTTGTTTGATTTTCTTGGCTTTCAATATTCCACTTGTGCAATGTCACTTGGCAACAGTTGACCTAGTCTTAAAGTTTGAACTTTAGAACTTCACATGTTGCATGTTATTAACTTAAATATTTCAAACAAAATTATTCCATGATATGTTGAGTCTGTATATATCTTATCCTTCAGGATTCTTTGGCAAGGCATTACATCAGGTATCAAAGTCCATGTATTGCAACACTGTGATGTCTAGTTATATTATTGCCCATGAGACTTGTTGTACTTGGCATACAATGACATAATTAATTGCTTTGTGATTTGGTTGTAAGCTTGAAGCTTGGGTTTCTTTTGAGGAATTTCAATGACATCTAGGATTCCTAGGACCTAGTAAAAGGTTTATTTTTCAAGTTAAGTCTAAAACTTTAGGGAGGGTCTTGGATGACTCAAATCACCCCACATATCTTTCATAATGTGTTAGAAGACCTTTACCCTTTCTTGTTAGATTTTCTTAGCTTTTAATCTTCCATTTGTGCAATGTCACTTGGCGACAATTGACCTAGTCTTAAGGTTTGCACTTTAGAAATTCATATATTTTATGTGATTGACTTAAATATTTTAGCAAAAAATATTCCATGATACTTTGAGTCTGTATATCTATTATCCTTAATGATTCCTTGATGGGGCATTAGATCAGGTATAAAACGTCATGTATTGAAACATTGTACTGTTATTTTATTGCCCATGTGACTTGTTGTACTTGGCATATAGTTGCATAAGTAATTGCTTTATGATTTGGTTGTAAGATTGATTCTTAGGGCCAAACATAAAAATGCCTTGGTCAAACATGTTGACCAAGAACAAATGAGTGGGATAGAGGTACCAGGGGACGAGGTCACACCAAGTAGAATGAATGAGAGGGAATTGGGGTGAGGGAACACATTAGTGCACACATCATATGCACAATGGGAGGTTCAAAAACCTCCACCCTATATTAATTTGTTCAACTAATATGAGCGCTAGTAAAATAGTTCTAGAATTGAGCTAGAATAAGGAGTGTCATGCAAGGCAATTCAATGAGATTAGTGCCATGCAACCCGATTATCATATAGTGGAGGGTTGAAAGTAAAAATATATGAAAGTCAGAAAACCATTGGAGGTTCTTTGATAAGGTTTAGAACTTTTTAGATTGTGTTTGTGGCATTTGAGTGCAATTCAGTGCTTTACAGAGCCCATCTATGATGCCTAAGACCTAGTAAAAGGTCTAATTTTTCAAGTTAAGTCTTAAAATTTAGGGAGGGTATTAGGTGACGTAAAGTACCCCACATATATTTCCTAATGTGCTAGAATAACTTTACCCTTTCTTGTTAGATTTTATTGGTTTTTAATCTTCCATTTGCGCAATGTCACTTGGCTACAATTGACCTAGTCTTAAGGTTTGAGCTTTAGAACTTCACATGTTTGATGTGATTGACTTACATATTTTAAAAAAAATTATTCCATGATAGTTTGAGTCTGTATATATCTTATACTTAATTATTCCATGATGATGTACAATGGTGTTGGGATTATATGAAGTGGATTTCTAATAATGTCACCAATCATTCATTCACAAGCACTTTTATCGAGATTCTTTATGTTGGAAGTGGATTGACCAAGGGTAAATATCAATGTTTTTTGGAATACCCTTCACTTTTAACTTCTTTGTATTATATTTAGTACTATAGGGTTTCAATAAGGGTTGGGGATTAGGGTTATGGTTAGGATTATAGACCAGGTAAGCATTTACATAATGGTTAGTATTACAATAATTAGGGTTAGGATTATGGTTATAATTTGGATTAGAGTTAGGGTTAGGGGTTTACAAAGGGATTAGCGTTAGGGTTAGAGTTTACATCATGGGTAGTATTATATTTAGAGATATGGTTTATGGTTTAGAGTTAGAACTAGGGTTTATGGTTAGGCTTTGATTATAGTTAGGATCAAGGATTAGGTATAGGGTTTAGGGTTAGGATCAAGGTTTTGGGTTTATGATTAAAATTATACTTATGTTTAAGGTTCTAATTAGGGTTAGGGTTAAGGGTTAGTGTTAGGATTATGATTAGTATAACCTTTAAGAATATGGTTAGGATAACAATAAAGAAGGTTTTCATATCAAACCATTCATTGGACAGATAACATCAACATCTTATCAACCATGAATTAAGATTTACAAGTTTAACAATACAACGTGTATCTTAACCTATAGTGAAAATGAACTTTAATCACAAACCTAGAACAATAAAAGATGAGTAATAATTTTCTCTTTTTTTTTGTAGCTCTTTACATAATTGTTTGTTATTATTTCCACCATTAGCCCACATGGATAACTGATCTAAGAGACCTTTATGGGCTAAGTGCAATATATTTTTAGCACTGGTAATGCATTGTGTTTTCTGCACTATTTTGATAGGTTGGTGAAAACATTGTGTGTTTTCAACACCTTGTTATCCGGTGTTAAAATATTGTGTGTGTTTTTCATCTCACATTCCCACATCTGCCACAAGAAAATGGAAAAAAATGTGTAGATCTGAGGAGTTGTGAAAATATTGTGTATTTTTTGCACCCTGTGTATTCGTGGTAGTGCACTTTATTTTTTGCACTATTTTGACAGGTTGACGAAAACACTGTGTTTCCAGCACGCACCTCGTATTCCCGTGAAAGAGTGCCAAAAACATTAGAAGCTTATGCCAAAAATATGTGAAGCTTATGCAAGTGTGCAGGAAATTGTTATCCAGTGTGAAAATATCATTTGTTTTGTGCATCTCGCATTCCCTCTTATTTCACAAGAAAATAGAAAAAACTTGTGGATGTGTGGGGTTGCAAAAATGTTGTGTGTTTTATGCATCTCACATATCCCTAGTTCCTTCATGAAAAAGGGTGTCCATGCGCAAATGTATGGGAAATCTGGCAGAAACTTTGATGGAAAAATATTGTGTGTTTTCACATCATGTGATAATGTTCTTTCTTTGAAGCAAAAATGTTGTGTATTTTCACACCCATGGGATTTAAACTTCATTGATCTTTTTCCAAGATCAACAACTTAGATTAAATCTAAGGTGTGAAAAATGTTAAGCATGTAGGTACATGGTAGAAAACATTGTGTGTTTTCCATATCAGGTGATATTGCTCTTGTCCCTCTGATCCGAAAATGTTGTGTATTTTCACACCCATGGGATCTAAACATCGATCATCTTTTCCAAGGTCAATGGCTCATATTTCATTGCACTTGAACAATTAAATCTAAGGTGTGCAAAATTTTAAATGGACATGTGGTGGAAAAGGTTTTGTTTTTTCTGCATCAGGCGATATTAATCTTTCTCCACTGTGAAAATGTTGTGTTTTCGCACCTGTGCGAATTAAACATTGACCATCCTTTCAAAGATCAATGGCTCAGATTTCATCGTGCTTGTGCAATTAAATCTAAGGTGTAATAAATGTTAAGTCTACAGGTGCATTATGGAAAATTTTATATGTTTTAAACATCGACTGGTATTGTTATTGTCTCTCTTATGGGAAAATGTTGTGTCTTTTCATAGCTTAGATTTCATCGCACTTGCACAATTAAATCTAATGTGGACAAAATATTAAATGTGAAGGTGTACGGTGGAAAATGTTGTGTGTTTTCTACATCAGGTGATATTGGTCTTGTCTCTCTGATAGAAAAATGTTGTGTGTTTCCGCACCCATGGGATTTAAAGGTCGATATTCTTTTTAAAGATCAATGACTTATATTTCATCATGCTTGCACAATTAAAGCTAAGGATACATTAATGGCTCCTAGGGGAGCGTAAGATAAATTAATAGGTGTGAATGGGTTCTAGGATATATTGATGGGTCTAAAGGCATTCTAGGATACATTAAGGGATCCTTGGATGTATTAATAAGTTATAGGTGTCTTAAGTGGTCCTAAGACATTCTAGGATACATTCATGGGTCCTAGATGTCATAATGGGTCCCATGATATATATATATA
>MU226020.1:330773-350056 GCA_018584345.1 Thuja plicata
ATTAATGGGTCCTAAGACATCCTTGGATACATTATTGGGTCTTGGGAGTCCCAAGAGAACCTAAGGGGTCCTAAGATACATTAATGGGTACTAGAATGTCTTAAGGGGTCCTAGGTGTCACAAGTGGTCCTACGGGGCCGTAGGATGTCTTGAGGGATCCTACATGTCTTAATTAGTCATAAGTGGTCCTAGGATACATTAATGGACCCTAGGTTGTCGTAATAAGTAGTAGGTGTCTTAAGTGGTCCGAAGGGGTTCTTGGATACACTAATGGGTCCTTGGATGTCTTAAGGGTTCCTAGATCTCATAAGTGGTCCTAAAGGATCCTAAGATACATTAATGGGCCCAGGGATGTCTTAAGGGATCCCAGATGCCTTAAAGGATCCCAAGGACTCCTTGTACATGTATTAATATGTCATGTGATACATTAATGGATTTTGCGTTACATTAATGAGTCCCAAGGTGTCTTAGGATAGATTAGTGGTTTATGGGAGTCTTAAGGGGTGTTAAGGGGTCCTAGGTGTCTTAAGAGGCCCTAGGATACACTAATGTTTCCTAGGATGTCTTAGACTCTTAAGTGGTCTTAAAGGGGTCTAAGATACATTCATGGGTCCTAGAATTTATTAAGGGGTTCTAGATTTCTTAAGGAATCCTAAGGTATCCTCCTACATGTATCAATGCATCCTAGGATACATTAATGGGTTTTGGGATACATTAATGGGTCATAAGGGGGTTTTGGGATACATTAATGAATCCTAAGGGGCCAAAGATACATTAATGGGTTTTTGGATACATTTATGGGTCCTAAGGGGTCTTAGGATACATTGGGGAAGGGATATAGAGTGAGATGGATGAGGGGGAATGTCTACAACTCCTTGTTCTTTGTAAAACCTTGATATGACTTCAAAATTTGCAATGAGGGGTTTTATGACTTCAAACTATATTTCTCATTTTATGTTGTCTCAAAGTTTTCAAAAAATTTCACTATGTATATTTAGGGCACATAATGTTGAGGGTATTTCCTATGTTTATAATTCTCTCTATCTCTCCCTCTCTCTATCCTTATATCCTTCTCACCCCATCCCAGTCTCTCCCTCTCCCTCTCCCTTCTCTTTTTGTCTCTTTCTCTCCCTTTTCCCTTCTCTCCCTCTTCCTCTCCCTCTCCCTCTCCCTTTTTCTCCCTCCCCTTATCCTCCCCCCTCTCTGTTTCCCTCCCTCCCTCTTTATATCCCCTTTTCTCCTTGTCTCTCCTTCCTCTATTAACCAGAACCAGGTAACCCTAACCATCAAAACTAATCATAGGCCAAACACTATCCCTAAATATTATGTAAACCCCAACTATAACCATAATCTCAATACCAACCCTTAACCCTAATCATAATCCTAGCCAAAACTATAACCCAACCCAAACCCTAACTATAACCATAAACATTATATAAACCCTAACACTAACAATAACTCTAACCATAACCCTAAAACGTAACCCAAACCATAATCCTAACTCTATCGCTAACCATAACCTAAAACCAAACCCTAATCCTAACATTAACTATTTCTAATCTAGGAATGATTATAAATGTAATTATATTGAACTAACCCCAAACCTAACCTAAACCATAAGGTCATGATGTAAACTGTAATTTCAACCCTAATCATGCCACCCTCTCTCTAGCCATACTTCTTGAATACTTAGCGCCCTTCTACTTAAGGCATCAAAAACCTTATTGCTTTGGCCCTTCTTATGTTTAAGGGTGAAGGTATAGGACTGCAGATACTCTACCCACTTAATATGCATATGATTTAGTTTATCTTGAGAATTGAGGAAGCTCAAAGCTTGATTATCTGTGTAGACCACAAAGTCCTTGAGCAAGTGATAGTGCCTCCATTTCCTTAGGGATTGAACAAGAGCATACAATTCCAAATCATAAGATGAATATCTTCTTTTAGCCTCATTAAGCTTTTCACTGAAAAAAGTCACAAGTCTGCCTTCTTGACTTAATATTGCCGCTACTAGAATATTGCTTGCATCACATTCAAGTGTGTGTGTGTGTGTGTGTGCGCGCACGTGTGTGCGTGTGTGTGCACGCGTGTGTGTGCGCGTGTGCATGTGCGCATGTGTGTGTATGTGTGTGTGCACGTGCGTGCACGTGTGTATGTGGTTTTTTTTTTTTGTGTGTGTGTTTGTGTGTGTGTGTGTGTGGGTGTGTGTGTGTGCGTGTTTATGTGTGTGTGTGTGTGTGTGTGTGTGCGCGCGCGTGTGCACCGATGATTATACCCTCTTATTAGAAGATTCTTATTTTATTTCCAAATATGGCCAATGATTTGATCCTATGCTTTATCATAATGACAAGAATACATTATGCAAGGTTAAAATATGTGCTTCACCCATATGCATTATATGCATATATTTTGGGATGACATATCCAATTCTCTAACCATATCTCACTATCCATCTCTTGGTGTTCCCCTCCATATATCTTACCTCTCTCTTTCCCCATCTAGTTCTCTCATGTCTCTCTCCACTTCTAGAATTCTCACCTCTCTATCTTCCCCGTCTCTAGTTCTCTTCCTCCCTCTAGACCGCCCTAGATGTATTCACCTTACCTCTCACATCCTCTTTTCTCTCCCATTACCTCTATCTTTCCATATCCCTCACTACATAGGTTTTAGGGTGAAAGATTTAGGATACATAGGGTTTAGGGTGAAATATTTAGGATACATAGGGTTAAGGGTATTTCCTATGTTTATACCTCTCTCTCTCTCTCTCTCTCTCTCTCTCTCTCTCTCTCTCTCTCAAGTGTTTGAGAGTACTATGTGATCGCTCGTGTTTAAGTGAAGTGTTGAAGAGCAGCATGTGATGCACTCATGTCTTCCTATTGTGGAAAATACATTTTGTTTTCTAATGGAAACAACAAACACATGTCAGATGGACAAGAAATTTTTTTAGTGATGCACTTATGTCTTGTTGATGTGGAAAACACCTCAAGTTTTTCATTAGAAAAACTCAAAATAATATCTTAGTGATGCACTTATGTCATGCTAATGTGGAAAAAAAATCATTATTTTCAATGGAAAAAACAAACACATGTCAAATTGATAAGAAAATTTCTCATAGATGCACTTATGTCTTGCCAATGTAGAAAACACATCAAGTTTTTTTATCATACAAACTCAACAAAATATCTCAGGGATGCACTCATGTATTGTTGTTGTGGAAAACATATAATACTAACCCTAATGTAAACCCTCAATCTAACTATAATCCTAACCATAACCACTATCTATAACCCTTATGAGAACCCTAACCCCAACTATATTAATAATCAATCTTCCACATTTTATGCTCTCCACTTATGTTGCTTATTTTATAGACATAGTACTTATTGGTAAGGTTTCCAATTCTCCTCTTCCGATCTTTGAGATCTTGAGTGTGGAAAAATCTAACTGGAAGGGAATTCAAGATGTTTTTTACATAGGTGCTCAGTATGAGTTTTTTTTCTCTATTTGATTCTACAATGCATAGAGATGAGGTTCGTAAGTTTAAGGGATGGTTTGTAAAGGGTCAAGATTGTTTACTCTTCCCTGGGTACCGAATTTTAAAGTACATGTCAATTTGTGTTGATTCATGCCGGTTTGGATTTCCTTTCCTTCTTTTCCCCTTGAATACATAGATCCTAGAATTAGTGAAGTCCCTATGAATAAGTTGGGTATCTTTATTAAGCACGATCTTATACCCTATGAATTTTCTCATCTTACAATTAGGGTTTGTGTGCTTCATAATTTGTCCACTCCATTCCATGAATCCCTAAACATAATGTCCAAATGGGGAGTGTGGAAGTAGATTATTCAAATCCAAGATGAAATCACCATTGAAAAACATGCCAATCACCTTGTACACTTTAACACTCAATGCTAGAAGGTTCATCAATTAATTATTTTGTGAGTAAGGACCATTCTATAAATCCATCTCAATGTACTTTCAGACATAGTCAAAATTCTCCTATCACATATCAACATGTTCATAATGTGAGTACACATACGCATAATGAGATTCCTAGTCCAATGAACAATTCTTCTCAACCGAAAGCTATAAGTTCTTATCAAAAGGTTACTAAAGGATCAATGAGTTTATCTATGCTACAACAAGTGCTCTATTAATTTATTTTTAGTTGTAGGATTTTTTTTAGAGCAAGGTTTCCATTCGACTACTTTTCACAATAGTTGTCATTCAACAAGAAATTTAATGTTGGGACCAAAGGGTGATGGGCATATACACAATGCATTTTTTTTGATGATTGTAGAAATGCAATTGTGCATGATCTAATGTTTCAAAATAAATTGATTCATATTCCATCTTTGTCCACCATCTCCAAGGGAGCCAAAATATCTGAGAATATATTAGAACATATGGTTGATTCAACGTTGAGGTCACTTGCTTCTGACATGATTGATGAAATTGAAGTAGAAGAGGGAGTATGTGATAATTATGTAATTCCTCACCTTGCACATCAGATAGATAATGTAATTTTTTCATACAATAGGTTAGCCTTTTAGAGTAAGGTTGCTAAGGAGGTTAGTGTATTGGAACATAATTTTCTAGATATAAATGAGGAGGAATCCCCACTTGATCAATGTAATATAAATCACATGGATGATATTACGACAATGGATGTCAATACTATTGAACTTATTATTGTGGAGGGTCAAATCATAGAGGACATTCTATTGAAAACTGATGATGCTCCTAATCAAAGGAAGACAGAACCAGATATTGAGACATTTGATTACTCTTAGATTCTTTCTATTGCACAAACACCAGCAATATCCAAAGAAGAGAAAAAACACCAAAAACTAGAGGGAGGAAGTCAAAAAGTGCAAAGGATGGAGAGGAGATAGACACGGGTATTCAGTCTACATTGGATGAAAAATTCTCATCCTACAAGAGAATGACAAGGAGAACTAAGGGTTCTCATTTTCAGCAATGAAAATCGCTACATGGAATGTCAGAGGATTAAATGCCTCTAAAAAAAGAAACAAGATTAAATAATAGTTGGATTCTGCAAAGGTTGATATTATTTTACTCCAAGAAACTAAGTTATCACAAGAAGTCTATGGGAAAACCTTAGGAAAATGGGCATTATGAAAATCTTCTCAAGTTCAAGGGACAGGGGCATCAGGTGGTCTTTTCACTCTGTAGAATCCTAAAATTGTTGAAGGACAAATTATTGGACATGACTTTAATTGGCAGTTATTGAGGATGGTTAGTTTTGATCTATCTTTCATGGTTTTGAATGTTTATGGACCTACATCTACTCAAGACAAAAAGAATTTTTGGTCTACGTTGACTCATCTTAATCAACAAGATGAGGATCATAAATTCATAATTGGAGGTGATTTTAATGTGATTTTGTCCCCTCATGATAAGATGGGTGGGGTCTGCCCTCTAGCTAGAACAATGCAGGAATTTTTATCTTTCATTATATATAATAATCTTCTAGATGTTTTCCCTCAGAATGGAACCTTTACATGGACAAACAGAATATTTGGATTCCTGCAAATTGATGAGAGGTTAAATAGGTTTTTTATTCCTCTGTGCTGGAAACTACAACAAGTTTCTTTTTCATCAAAAATTTTAACATATTTAGATTCAAATCACTTCCCTCTTCTTTTGAATTTTAACTGGAATAACTCATCTCATGAGTATAAATTTGGTTTATCTTTTAATATGGAATGCATGTGGTTTAGACATCCACACTTGCATGGTCTTTTGAAACAGTGGTGGGTAAGTGCTCCTTTTTGTAGAGGCACAAAAAATTTTCAATTCTAAAAAAAGCTCGGGTTTGTTAAAACACAATTTTAGGGAATGGAATGAGAAAGTATTTAAGAACATTTTTTCCCAAAAATATGTTGTCAGTATGCAACTTGCAGAGATAAATCAACACATTATTCAGCATGGTCTAGATGTTACTACTTATGAGAAACACAAATATTTACATTTTATAGCCTCTTGGTTAGTTTAGACCTTACAACTACCTCCAAGACCTTTCAACTTCCCATTTACAACTTTTAATGCAATCTTGCATTATTGCATTTTTGCAACTTTTCATCTTCTTGACAACTTTTATGCAACTTTTGCATTTCTAGACAAATGACTTACAAACTTTGTATGAACCCTCCTAACAAACCAAAATGGACAATGAATGACCAATTAGAATATTTTTACCCTTCCATGGGTATTTTACACAAATTTGACCAAATGGCCAAACTAGGACCTTAATGGACAAATATGACAACTTTTACAAATGGCTTGCATAGCCTTTACATTATGAATTAATATGACTCCAAATGACACAATATGAGTCAAAATAAATAAATATCAATGAAATTGATCCTTTTATGATATTTGAACTCCTGTAGCCACTTGGTGCTTGGTGCTCCTGCACCGGATAGACCCTTACAATTTATTTTATCAAGAATAGTCAAACACATTTTGACCAACTTAGCCTTCATCTTGATAAAATGTCTACCTCGATCATTGAAATGCCAACACATCACCATAAATTAATTGAGACACGTCAGCATGACAGATGGAACACAAATGATTCATCGCAACTTGATCATTGATTGTCAATAGAATATCTAACATCAATAGCCCAAAAGCACTATCACCTTTCACTGAAACAACTTTTGTAACCACAAAATATGCTTACGGATCATCCAAATCAGTAGCATTCATAACCAAGAACTCAACACAGTATCAAAAACACAAACCTATGATCGTACCACCTAGCTCCTCATAGATTTGATAAACCAATCAAATCACTCATTGTCATTCATAGACTATTTTAGCAGTTTCCCTATCATACTTCAATCAATCATAACTTACAGAAATCATACCTTCAATGATTGCGATCATACAATTATCATTTAAAGACATGCCCAAGTCTCCCTTAAGAATCACGACCACTGAAAACAGTTGCAACACATTGTTCATCCTTCTCAAGTACTTGGCAACACACTAAGAATACTAGGTCAATACTTGACATTAATGACAATACAATAGTTGATCATCTCAACATCAAATTTTTACCATCACATGACTTACCATCATTGCATCAGTTATGCCAGTAATTTGGTCTATTTATTAGATTTATATGAATAGAAATAGTTGGAAACTCAATAAATAAAATTCTCATATTACATATACATGTAACTTAACCCATTATACTACCTTAAACAACTCATTATTTCATATTTATGTAACCATTAACTACAAAACTCACTCTCTCCCTCTTTCCCTCTCTTCCCCCCCCCCGCCTCCCCGCCATTCTAACTTTAATCCCCCATTTTCATTAACAACTCAACTTTATGCTAGTTTTGTAAACACCAATATTTATTATTGAGTCATTGTCTCAAAATATCTTTAAATCGATTACCATAAAATGTACACAATCACATATAATAAAAACATTAATGATATTTTTTATAATAAATATTTAAAATTATATTAATTACATAACTATGAACTCATTTTTAATAAATAAATAAATCAAAAAAAGTGACTTTTAGTATTTATAATTACTTTTTATCATATAATTTTGATTCTCAAAATCATAATTTTTTTTTAAAAATAAACATTTTTTTAAAAATAAATAAAATAGCTTGAAACTAATATGTCTAATTTTTTTAAAATAAATGCTTTATAGTCAAACGAGACACCTTTAACATAATGTACTCCCAAAAAAATGTTCTCAATCAGTTATCATTTCCCTAGTCATGTACTAATCGGATTAAAAATTCATCCTGGTGACATTAATACTGGATACCCAATATCGTCACTGTCACTGTATGTTAAGTAGCTGTGAAAATTTTGTTCGATTTTTTACAATGGCCCAAACATTTGTCGCACTTGGAATAAAATTTTCATTATTAGCTTAAGGAACAGATCAGACAATGCAATGTGGAAATCCCCAATTTAGCAATGAGATTTGAAACAAATTTCTACTAGAATAGAGCTTATACAAAAAAAATACTCATCAGAAAAATAGAAGCATAGTATATGAAAGCACGTGGAAGACTTCAATAAGGATTGTTTGTACTTGTACATGAAAGATTGCAATTGAATGAAGTGCTACACTATTGTTGTATTCACGTGGGAGCAACTTAAGGATAGTTGGGAATACAAATATTCTTCACATCCATTTTATGAACTTTTTAACGATGGTTTGTAGTTATTGCAAGAACAAGTTAGATGATATTCATTTTGACAACTAGCACAAAAGTCTTAGACTGATTGTTTTTTAATATTTTAGTAAATCTTTTAGTGATCAAGTGAGTCTTAAGCTTGTCAACTAATCCATCTCCAACAAATTTTGTTCAATAGACCTACTTGCATTGAATGAATTTATGTAAAATAAATATATTAATTAATAAATTAAAAGAAACACTCATTCTTCTTGCATAGCACAATCCCATTTGGAGATGCTAGAAGCTTGTTAGAAGAGCTACGACCCAGAAGTCGAGCCAACGAAAAAGTTGGAACTTTCTAAAACTATGGCCTTTTTCTTTTGGTTTTTGACAGATATGGCTTGCAATCTCTGATGAGTCAAATGAGACTCAGATAGATGGTCGTCCTCATCATTGCCACCATCTAAAATGGAAAAAGATTGTGTAGGTGGAGTAGTAGTATCAGAAGTCAAAGGGCTGTTGATGAAGTCGTGCCATGGATTATCCCGAGGAATATGAGGCAATTCATCTCCCCTTTCCAACGTGTCCAGTACTTGTTTCATACTTGGTCTGGCATTCGGGTCGGAGTGACAACACCACAGACCCACCAGCATCAGCCGCTTCATTTGCTCAACATTGAAATTTTTACCCAGCTTTTCATCTGCTGCATCTACTATTCTCTGCTCTGTATACAACTCCCGAACCCATTCTACCAGACTATAAATATGGTCATCTAAGCTCTTGTCTACTGGCGGCCTTCCACAGGCAATTGAAAGAGCGAGTACTCCAAAGCTGTACACGTCTACTGTTCGACTGACCTTTCCCGTAAGCATGAAATCCGGTGCCATATACCCAAGTGTACCAGCCGGAAGACTGTTATACTCTTCCATTCCAGCTTCTCGACTGGCACTTCCCAGTAAAAAATCCGATGCCATACTCCGAGAAGTACCAGGTAGACGAGTGTCTAGCACTTCCTTTCCAGGATTAAGCTCTCTCGCTAGACCAAAATCACCCAGCTTGGCTCTGAAATCTGAATCCAACATCACGTTGCTCGCCTTGACGTCTCTGTGCAAAACACTCTCTCGGCGATCGTGATGAAGATAAACGAGTGCAGAGGCTACATCACAGGCTATGGTATATCTTTTATCCCAGTCCAGAACTCTCTCCGGATTGCCAAAAATATATCTGTCGAGACTTCCATTGGGGAGTAATTCGTAGACGAGAAATCTATCCCTCTTTTGGTGGCACCATCCCAAAAGCTTAACGATACTACGGTGTGTGAGATTGCTGTTTATAATGACTTCTGACACGTACTCTCTCTGCCCTTGATTGCCCTTCGCAGACATTCTTTTTATAGCCACGGCTTGGTTTGTACCAGGCAAAGTGCCTCGGTACACTGTCCCAAAGCCACCCTGTCCGATGATTTCATATTCACTGAAGTTGTTAGTAGCCATAATGAGATCAGCACATGAAAATTTGCGCACTGTCTGAACGACCACGGCAAGCTGTTTGTCGAGCTCCTCATCGCTATCCTCTTGTCTGCCGCTCTTTCCCGACTTTCTGGTGAGCCTACACAGCCTATATGTAAAAATACAGTTGTTAGACTCACTTCTGATTGAACTAATACACTCATTCAACATGGTGAGATAAATACTGGATACTCAGCATCGTCACTATTTAATGTGATCAAATTTTCTTCAGTTTTGAAAATGGAAAATGAAATCTACAACCATCTTATTAAAAGAGATAATCATGTAAAGGAGCCTCCATATTGAAATGTTAAAATGCAATGTAGGATAACCCAAGTCTTTCAACTATCCAGATTTCCACATAAGCGGGCATCCACTTGACATACACTTCTAAAATTTGAAAAGACAGCAGTCGTAATGAAAAGGAAACAAAACAAATGTTGGGAGTGTGAAGTTTAATCCAGATACATTACTTTTTTTGCCTTCTTTCACTTCTTCATTTGATAGTTACTTATGTTTCTATAAATAGATATGTACAGACCATGTATAAAGTAGTATTTAACAAGTGAGTAAAGATATTTTCTGCATTGACAGTAGGTTATGGTGAACCACTATAAATCGTGTGTTTGTATCTGATTTTTAAATATATTTAAGAGTTGCGCTGAAGTGGGAGTTGCTCATCCTACTTCAGAATCATCTTTGTGTGACTTTCGGACTGTTCAGAAGTGGTTTTTGAAGCAATAAGAATTTCTTGACATGTTAGTAGAATCTGATAGAAGCTCAACAATTCATGGGTATGATATGTCAATTCCTGTGAAAGCTAAAACAAAGGATCATGTACATTGGTAGGATGAAGAAAGTGAAGACACCAATGCTCAATGAAACCGATTGAAAGGTGAGAAAGAAGCTTTACCGTTGCAAAATGAAGATGATTCAAACAAGGGTATGACAGATAGCTGAAAAAATGAGGAGAATTCGACTAAAGAGAAGGATGTTGAGTTTCTGGTTTTTCTCAACTCTTGATGCAGCTGCAGAATGTCTAAATGGGTTGAGCAACCATGAGCTGGTGACACTAAAGAGTTATGATGGTGCAACAGCAAAAGAAGATGCTGACCAGGTACGAGAAAAGTGTGGTGTTACTGAAATCTTTAATGATACAGGCTTGTGGTCAATGAAGAATAAAGACTAGTTGAAGGACAAACATAACCCTTCACATTTTGAAGAAGGCTTTGCTGACCAGCTCATTGATGAGCATCTTGAATGGAGAAGGGCAAAAAACTCAGAAGAACAAGACATTATGGAAATGGCCAAGAGTTCTGAAACCAGACTATCTATCCGCAACAAATCACAGTAGGCCAAAAGGCATTTCTGAATACGCAACACCAAATGCCCAGATTGTTGTGGTGCATAGAGCTGACATAGCAGTAGTTGCTGATGTAGACAGTGGAGTGTTCAAGTTTAAAAGGGAAGATGAATTTTATTGTGACGTTGCAGATGTAGACGATTATTTAGTCGATGAAATCGGATTAAATCATATTACAGGCGCAGGTCACAGTTTTGAGTCAGTCTATGTTGAGTTGTTTGGCGAGGGTTTTATGGGGTTTCGTGGTATGTCGTTTTATAATGGCGGTCGGAGCTCATAGTTCCAATAATTGGCTCGGAAGAACTCGTCATAATAATTGGCTCGGCAAAACTCGTCATATAATTTGACGTTGGAGGAGGTGCATAATCAACTTCGGGATGTCGATAGCATTAATATGGATGAGATTTTATGCAACATTTGGACAGCAAAGGATAGCCAGATCTTCTCAGCGTTAACTTATAATAATAACGCTTATAATAATAATAATGATAAACTTACAATAATAATAATGGAAATGTTGTTCTAAATGAGAACAACGATAGGAATGATGCAAACTAGGTGAGCAATGGGTTGCAGTACCAAGGTGACTATGATGTGTGTATGTCCAAGGGTTTTTCTATGGATGTAGAGTGTATTTTGAACTTGTAGAAAGTGGTTCTTTTGATTTATATTAATGGGTAAATTTGTGGCAATAAACATTGTAAGAGAAGGTGTTCAATAGTTAGATTTTATTGAGTCTCGTAGAATTTGGAGAAGACTCATTTGGAGTGTTCTTAACAGAGTTTGGCAAAGTTGAAATCTTTGATGGGCCAGGTTATTATGTAACATTAAAAGTGGAAACGCAAGTCATTTCATGGTTGTACCACTTGGATTTCAAGTGGGAGATTGTTTGGAATGTGAAGTCCAATGGTCACATGACTTTTTGCCTTCTCTTGCCTCTTTATTTGATAGGTAATTCTGTTTGTATAAATAGTTGTATACAGATCATGTATGAAATAATATTGAACAAGTGAATAAAGATATTTCCTACATTCTCTGAGAATGGATATAGCCAGTTTATGATGAACCAATATAAATCTTATGTTTGTATCTGATTTCTAAATCTCTTTTTGGTTCTTTAATTTGACAATTTTCTTTAATTTATTTTTTAACAGCAAACTCTTTGTTCACTATACTCAGCAGAAGGGCTATCACCTATAACTATATATTATTTTCCTTACAACTTTTTTTTTTTTAATTGAGAGGCTGCAAGGTTACAGTCATTGAGCTGAATGCATACTAAAATGTGATGTCATGAAAATGGGGAAGAATGGAGAGCGCTAAGGAGAGGAAGGCTTATAAAGGGCGTCTTTTTTAGATTGGTGTAGTAAAGTGTTACTTGAAATCAGGTGCAGATTGTACAATATATAAAAGAATATATAGAAGGTGAAAATAAAACTTTACCTATCCATAGCGGAGCCTATTTTGTTAAAAAAATTCCTTGCGAGGGTAGTTTTGCTGGAGCCATCAGATTGAAGTGCAATCATGTCAACATTTCTCACAGATGCATCCGGGCCCTCCAACGACACCTTCTTCATTACTTTTATTACGTGATTCACCACATCCTTCGCCACTTTCTTCTCGTCACTGAAAACACGTAAAACACTATTAAAATGAATTTTGTTAACAATAAATTGATTGAAACGATAAAGCGTGAGGCATGTTTTCCAAGCGATTCTTATATTGACTTTTATTTTCTATTTGAACGGATGCCGTATAGTTTTGAATGTACCCATTGAAACACAGAAATACGCATATTACCTCTCACTTTAAGTTATGACTGTTACTTTTAATGTTAATTTTTGAAGTAAAATTTAAAATTTATATATTAATATTTACAATTGTCATAAAATGAAAACCATACCACAACATAGTAATTTACATGGAATAAACCTTTTTGGAAGAAAAATTCTACACTCTAAAAGTAGTGCAATATATTATTCAATAGTACAATATACTTGTAGAGTAAGCTTTCATATCAGTATCATCAACTAGAGATCAAGAGAAAAATTAATTTAGTTATTAGACTCTCTCTCTCTCTCTCTCTCTCTCTCTCTCACACACACACACACACACACACACACACACTACAATCCAATACAATATACACATGTAATTTAATGCCCTCATAAAATAGGGTTTTTGTTTACTGATTTTTAAAGGCATTGACCCTAAACACCAATAAAGTTACATGAGCTATGCACCCTCTACTAGGGGGTCATTCCTCCTAGGATCCCACAATGGAGTACCTGCTCTATATCAACCATCTTTGAATCTTTAAATTTTGAAACAGTTTAATAGAATTGTCATAAAATAGATATAATTAAAATTTATAGGTAAATGCAAGACTTATCATAATTTAGAAAGTTTATATATATTTTTTTAATAATGGTTGAAAAAATCGAAGAAATAAAAAAGGTTACATAGTGATATCCATCAAAGAATTGGATTCTATTACAGTTATTTTTGACCTTGTTGAGTGCATGTCAAACTATTTAGTGATATTTTTCATTCACTAGGTTTGAGGGTATTTTTTCACCTCTTTATACAGCCTCAACTTTTCATTCCTTCATAAGTACTATTTTTTGGAGTCGAAAGCTTGATGACAAGCGCCGATGACACCCTCTCATTCAAATACTCTTGAAAATTTATCTCAATTATCCTTCACATCAATGTAAATCTCTTGACCCATCTTTAGATGTTGTTCTTCTGATTCCAAAGTTCAATATTTCAAGTAAATAAAAGAAATATTCTAATTGGTTATTTCGAGACTAGGTTGTAAAAGTTAGGTCTTCACATGGGATTTTCCTTGTTGCCATGCAAAATCTCACTAAGGGTTTTTGTTCTTTTTCCTTTACTAAGTTTAATCTTCCATATGTTTAAACCATTGACTCGTGACCTTTTTTGTCTTCGATGAAAAATTAATTCATGTATTTTTCTCAGTTGAAATCATTTAGATACCTTTGATATGTTGGAACTTTCTCACCTAGATAGTGTATTCTCTGGGCTATGTTGTTTGCATATAGCCAACAAAGTTCTATTTAGTTTTCCCTTAGTGTTAGGTTTGCGTTTAGATCATTTTTTTCAAATACTTAAAAGAGTTAGTGTACATTCACATTAGTGAAACTCATTACTCTCAGCATGTCCAATATGTCAATCACCCTAATACCTACTACCAATGACAAGTCTTAGACCACAAGATTAAGGATAGTCATTTAGCCTCCTAGTGCTCTAAACCTTCTCTGAAGTCCTCTTCAAAACCACCACATGTTGTAAAAGAGGAGGAAGGCTAGTTTATAATGGTTAATTGTAAAGCTAAGAGCTCTAACTCTTCCAAACCCCTTCCTAAATTCATAGATCAATGACTGCAACTCTGAATGTTTCAAACCCTATCAATGTAGGTGTGTAGAGAATGGAAGAAACTTCAACAACTTAGCCACATCAATTGCCTTCTAGTAGTGTTGGACATACTTTCCCCCACTTATGGGTTAGAGAAGATCTAGAAGTATATCTAAAAATTTGGAATATTGTAAGTTTGTATCATGATAATGATATCCAAATGTAGCTTATCATCCAAGTTGGGAACATTGAGGCACCTAAAATGATATTTCAAAATAGTCATGAAAGTCACGCTTCAGGGGCTAGATTGTGATGAAATGTTTTTCCATGTTTGTTAAAAGAAATATATGTCCCAAAATGTGATGGATTTCACTAGCCTCCTTAAAAATACACTTTGTGATGTTCATTCTCAATTTCTTAGATTTAGACATTATTTTGCAAATTTGAGGAGGTTAAACTATTAGTTATTTTCTTTCTATAACATGTCAATTTATTTGGCTATTTATACTTTTCAACTTTAATCATGAGGCTAGACATGGTAGAATTGTTACATTTCTCTTATACATGTGGCATTAGTTTTTGGTTAATCTTGGATGTTACTCCATTGATTGAGTACTGTGACTCATTTTCAATATTAACAATCATTCATTTGGGAGATTGATGTTTTTTTATTTCCAAAGGTATTCTCAAGAGTGTAAGGAATCTAAAGCTAGTTCAACAACTTCATAGACAAATCATGAGAGGAGGGTTCTGCAGAAATTTTGAATCTTTATAATAGTTACAAAAATTAAATATAATTTTCAAACCTTTATAGTAGTTACAAAAATTGAATAGAACTACATATAAATATCATCCATACCACGACATAGTAATTTACATGGAATAAACCTTTTTGGAAGAAAAATTCTACACTCTAAAAGTAGTGCAATATATTATTCAATAGTACAATATACTTGTAGAGTAAGCTTTCATATCAGTATCATCAACTAGAGATCAAGAGAAAAATTAATTTAGTTATTAGACTCTCTCTCTCTCTCTCTCTCTCTCTCTCTCACACACACACACACACACACACACACACACTACAATCCAATACAATATACACATGTAATTTAATGCCCTCATAAAATAGGGTTTTTGTTTACTGATTTTTAAAGGCATTGACCCTAAACACCAATAAAGTTACATGAGCTATGCACCCTCTACTAGGGGGTCATTCCTCCTAGGATCCCACAATGGAGTACCTGCTCTATATCAACCATCTTTGAATCTTTAAATTTTGAGACATAAATTTTCCTAACATAATTATAGAGATGTATCTGATCTTGGAATATCAATTCCATGCCTACCACTAGTTGGATCTAGTGGGTAGGATTACAACATGATCTAGATGTCATTTGATAAATGTAAAGCTTTTCTAATCCACTAGATAATTGGAAGAAAGAGAGGAATTTTTATTCATGTGCAACAAATTTGGTATATTTCACCTGACTCTTGGTTTTGTCATGATCATATGACGTGGTATAGTTGAAAACAATTGCAAGATTAATATAATAGTCCTAAAGTGGCTCAATTGGGCTATGATTTTGGCTCAGACATTCATTCCAATTGCCAGTTATTACTCTTTTCCTATTGAACCATTGATGTATATTGTCATTGTTTGATATATTTATGTATTTAATGGTAGACATCCAACCCCAAATTATTAAAGTGTCATTTTTTCTTCGACATACCTCTTCTCAGTTAAAAATCCATAACAAAACACATCCAATGTGTTAGGAATTTGGAGCGATGTTAATTGCATTGTCTTGTGTGCAAAGCTTGGTTGAATGATGCTATAACTTCTAAATCACAATATTTTCAAATTTATAGGTGGAAATTGGTCTACTTTTCTATTGTTCATATAAAGTTAGAGTCTCCAGATTCTCTATCTTGCCACCACTACTTTTGAAGAAGCCATTTGATTCTACCATCTATCTTAGGTTTCTTCAACTTGTAACCCATGGTTCTCAAATCAAAGTGTCACTATGTTGGCACAAGATTAGGAATAGGTTTTTAAAGATTAATTTAAAGTCATTCAAGCTTTATATACTTCTCATAATGTTAATCATATTTGAGAATAAAATTAGATACTCCAATATTTTCCTTATAGTATTTAAGTATTTTTTCAACATTATGAAAAGGTTTTTGCATCTCAATATTGTACTTCAACAAGACAACATAATTTGTACTAATTTCTTGAGGCTATTCTTGCTATCTTTTAAATTTTCATTAGGACTAGCTTCTCACTTGAGGTTATCATAAGGAAATGTTATTTTTCTATGGCTGATGGAAATGATCTTGGTTTAGATGGATTCCCTTGTGGATTTTGAATAATTTTTTGGTATATGGTTGGCAATGACTTATGCAATGTTTATATTAATGCCATGAAAAATTGGTCGCTAGAAAATCTTAATGGCAAAGGCATTATCAAACTTATACATAAAGTGGGAGATAAAAAAGATATCAACAATTTGTGGCCCATCACTCTATTGAATGTGTCCTACAAGATCATATCTTGATGTAGGATCATCCTTGGGTCTTTGGAAATCTCTCATCACCCATAATAATTTCCTTTCAATTTTGTTCCTCTTTTACATTTTTTTGAGTTTTGAGTGGTGTTCCTTTATTTTGAATCATTTACTGTTGTGAACCTCAAGGTTGGTTCTTGACATCTTGTTTTACTTATATCTTGGTTCGCACCTCATTTGGACAATTTAATGTGGAGATATTATAGATTCATGGCCAGTTCTATGTGTTCTTCATGTTCTAATGGTCAGTTGCAGTTTTCCGTTCTTGCGAAGCAATTTTCCATTCGGCGAAGCTTGGTGGCTCATATCATGATGTTCCTAGATCTTTGGTCGACGTATCTCTTGGATTGTGCATCATTCCCTCATCTTGGCATTGATATCTTATGATTTGGGTCCTAACTTATATTTGCACACGTTATGTTTTCTTGGTCTTGGAAAATGTAATTAATCTGGTTGACATATGTGTTGTGAAGGCTCTATATATTGAGGCTTTTGATATTTTTGTAGGGGAAGCTGAGTAGCGATTGAATAGGTTGTAATATACCTCCATGAGGTTAGGATAGCAAGATTTGGTTCTATTCTAATGGGCATGTAAGCTTGAGAATGGAAGTTGCATGTTGCAAGCCAATTTGATGTAAATGTATGGTTCTATGATAATAAGAAGATTTTTTATTGCATGTTAATAGTCTATTGCTATTTCTAATTTAGTTGTCTCGACTGTGTTGACTTTTTTTGCATGGTTTGGACCATATCTATTGGGTAAATTCCTGCCATGACTGTGTACGATGGTATGAGAAAAAGGTTGATGTTCTTGTGTTAGCAGATTGAGTTTTTGAGCTTGCAAAGCCCTAGATGTGTTTGTTGAGGGGTGGTAGAGTGTGGATCTGGCCCGCAATTATAGAGGAATTGAACAAGGGGATTGCAAAGGAAGTTTTTTCTAGTTGAGAACTTTGTTTGCATTTTTGAAGGCATACCAAGGGTAAACAGATCATAGAGTCAAAGGCAGGTTGCACTTGTGTGTGATAGATTGCCAACTGAGAGGAAATTAACACCTTGTAATCAAATCCCCAAAATTGAGGTAGTTGCACCCGAGGATTGGAAAGATGCTGCCTAAAACGATGAACCCTAGGAGGTTAGAGAAAATGATGGAGGAATTAAAAAATGAGATGAGGTCTGAGATCCAAAATGCTTTGACTAGATTACAAAGGAATCCTAAGACAGAGGAAGAATATGAAGAGGCTATTGAAGATCGTAATACTATAGATATTGAGATCCCTACAGATGAGGAAGTATTTTTGAGGGCTATGGCACAAGTAAAATTCATAGGATGGAGCTTTCTACTTTTTCAGGATTATTACACCCTGAGGACTTGATAGATTGGATTGCTGGAATAGAAGATTACTTTGAGCTTGAGGATATTAGAGATCCAAAAAGGGTTAGGTTAGTAAAGACTAAGTTGAAGGGTCATGTTTACTTATGGTGGAAAGAATTGCAAAAAGATAGAAAATAAAATGGTAAAATAAAAATCACTAGATGGAGGGTAATGGTTGCTAGACTAAAGACTAAATTCAATCCCGAGGATTATGAATTAGAATTGTTAAAGAAGTTACAAAACTTGAAGTAGAAGGATAGGAGTGTAATGGAATATACTAAGGAATTTTAAAAGATGAAAATCAAATTTGGACACCGAGAGATATCTAAGGAGAAGGTGGCTAGTTATTGTTGGAACTTTTTCTTACAGAATCCTATATAGTAGCAATGCTTGACTCTATGCAACCCAAATTTTGATTATGCCAAGAAACAAATCCAATTAATCATTATTAAATCCTCCTTCATTTTGAGCTCCACAAGCTCAGGAAGGTGTGGTGGTACCCTAAATTTTGATAATTTAGAAGTCCCAATCCATTATCAAGAAGCATGTTTCTCCATACTAAAAAATATCAAAGGAAGGAAGCTTTATGACACAAATAAATAGAACTAACTAATCGAAGCCTTCAGAAAATGCTGGAATTTAGACCTGCTACAAAGATGATTTTGACAGAGGATAAAGATGGTTGAATTTTAAAAATCTAAAAATGACCCAGTTCACAAAATCAAATTTCCTATCTTTGGCAGAAATATTAGCTTTTCACGAGATGTTTTGGATTTTTGACCAAAGCCAAATCCAAAAGTTAGGTAGTTTTTTTTTGGTTAGTTTATTGTGTTTTTTAAATAATTTGTAATAAGAGTTGTGTATTTTCACCCTAAAGAGGTGTGAAAGCTACTCAAACATATATA
>MU226020.1:371015-396644 GCA_018584345.1 Thuja plicata
ATCCTTGGCATGAAAATTTGCAGAGATAGGAAGAACAGAAAATTAACTCTATCTCAGGTTGATTATGTTGAAAAGGTGTTGCAGATATTCTACATGAAGGATGCCAAAGCTGTCACTACACCTTTGCCTGGTCATTTGAAATTGACTATGGTCATTTGAAATTGAGTAAAGAAATTTGTCCAAAGACACTAGAAGAAGAGTCTAAAATGTCCAAGATACCTTATGCTTCAGCTATAGGGAGCTTAATGTATGCTATGGTATGTACTAGACCAGATATTGCACATGCAGTGGGAGTCGTTAGCCAGTATATGAGTCACCTTGGGATTGAGCATTGGAATGTAGTCAAATGGATTCTCAGATATTTGAGAGGTACATCCAATAAGTGTTTACACTTTGGGGCCTCTTCTACTACTGTTCATGGCTATGTTGACTTAGATTTGGCAGGAGATATAGATACCAGACGGAGTACTACAGGTTATGTATTTATTGTTGGTGGGACAGCAATGAGTTGGATTTCTCGGTTACAAAAGGTGAATGCGTTATCCACTACAGAGGCAGAGTATATTGCTGCTACAGAGGCAGCCAAGGAGATGATATGGCTTTAATTCTTCATGGAAGAATTGGGACATCCACAGGAAGATAATTATTTGTATTCAGATAGTCAGAGTACCATTCATCTTGCAAAGAATTCTTCTTTGCACTCAAAAACAAAGCACATATAATTGCGATATCATTTCATTTGGTCAGTTTTGGATGATGGACAGTTAAAGTTGAAGAAGATACATACAGATGATAATCCAGCAGATATGTTTACAAAGGCAGTGACAAGGGAGAAGCTGAATTCCTCTTCAGATTTGGTTGGTTTTCTAGACTGAACAGAATAAAAGAACAACAGAGTCTAGGGTGGTTTCTTTATTCCAGTGGGAGCTATAGGTTTGGTCGATTAGTCTCCAAGTGGGAGGATATTGTTGTGGAGTATGATCAGTCTCCAAGTGGGAGATTGTTATGTATGTGGAGCCTAATCAGACTTAGGTTCTTTCGGTGCGGTTTCCCCTCCAGACTTATCTACAGGGGATTGGGGGAAGCGCCCCCAAGCTCAAAGTCAAGGGGCAGAGCCCCTTGCGGGGTCCTGGGGCAATGCCCCAGGCAGGGTCAATATGACTTAATAATATTGTAAAGGGTTGGCCATCAATTTTCTATTAGTTAGAGTATTTTTTCCCTAATTAGGTTAAGTCAAAAATACTTGTGAAAAGGGCTTAGGGTTTGAGATTCATTGTATGAGGGACTTTGTAGCTTCCTGTGGTGGTATTGAGTTGCAGGTTTTAGATTGTAATCACTGGATAATAATAAAGACATTGGACTCACTGTTGGTGAATGTAGCCCAGGGATTGGGTGAACCACGTTAAATCTCTGTGTCATTGTGTTATCTTCCGTGTGTTAATATTTGCATTTTTCTTCTTATTATTCTAACACCTTATACTATCTAGACTCTTATCTCTTAGAAGGTATGACATCTTTCCCTCTAAAGTATTTAAATATTTAGTTAAACATACTTCCTCATCTAGTCTCAGAACCTAAAATAACTTGTTTGTGGCCTTTTGAAACCTATTATTGAAATTTGCCATACTTTCATTTTGGAACTTCCTAATATTATTAAATTCATTCAACATGAAGCTTGAGTTAACATGTTCATGGTATTGTTCCCTAAATTATCCAACAAGCTCATCCCAAGATGCTACACTTTTTTCAAGTAAATTCCTATACCAATCTCTAGCATCATCATCCAAAGATTGAACAAATAATTTCATGAGTACATCCTCATGATCAATCTCAAAGTCAGTCATCTTGTTAGTGAATGATTTAAGGCATCCTTCACAAGTTATAGTATTATTGTCACTAAATTTGGGGATTTTATCTCTTACCTCATTAGGGATGATATTTGGGTGACCAGGAATGCCATCAAAGAACAATGGATGGTACCTATCCAAATGGATAGGTCACCTCTGAAAATTTACAGCAGTATGAGCACCACTTGTTCCCACTACAACTCCTTGATTTGTTGTGTTGTTTGATACAGTAGCAGCAACGTGACTACCAGTAATTTGTACACCTTGAGTTGGACCATAAGCTTGATTGTTTTGACTAGAACCAGCTACTTGTGTAGTACTTGTTGTTGCATTATTACTTGCAGTAATATTTAAGAAGGCTATCTTCTTTTCCATCTCAGCAGGTACTGCTTCCAACTCACCCCTTTCCAATTGCTTGGCATACTCCTCATTGGCCTGCCTTAAATTTTCTAAATCTAGATCTTGTTGTGACATCCCACTAGGAGTAACCTCTTTTTTCTTTGGCTCTTGAATGTGAATACCAGATACCCTTTTCTTTCCCTTTTCTTAAGTGATCTTATATGCTCTATTTGGCATATCACAACCAGTTTGTTGTACTTTGGTAGGCCTCTCTACCTCCCAATCTAATACTTGTCTTAATACAGGTCCCTCTCCCTCAAACTCATCCTTCTTCTTAGTGGGTTCACTTTGTTGTGGTTTTCCTTTCCATGTGTTCATGTCCCCAAAGAGTTCTTTGTTCAAACCCTGGTACTTTGACTCATCTAAGGCTTTACCTTCTATCTCACGTTGAGTCCTGCTTCTTAACAATCTATCTGTTTCACACAACAATTCCTTAACTTCTTGTTCTCTTTCCTTTTTCTTGTTTTCTAGAGCTAATATCTCTTCTCTATCTTCTCTTCTTAGGGCTAGTATCTCCTCTCTCAGTAGCTCGGGATCATAATGACTTGAATTAAAGCTTTTTGTATCATCTAGATCAATCAAGTTTTAGAATCCTTGGTTCCCAATTGGATGACAAGGTTGGTCCATCAAATTAGGGGATACTTCAACCCGACTAGACATACCACTACATGTATAATCTTGACTCCTCCCTCTATTTGCATCAAGCCTCCTCTAAGGGGTTTGAATAAAACCTTTATCTTGAGATATATTTTTGGGAGTGCCAATTACATGTCCTAACAAGGGTTGGCTATCTAATCCTGAACTTGTATAGGATGAGGAAGATCTTTCAAGAACTGGGGTCAAATTGTTACCCCTAGGAGTCCATGATGTGTTATAACCGGACTCATCTTTGTTAGACCAATTCTTCCTTGGATTTTTAGGAAGTTCATTTTGTAGAGTCGCCAATTTGTTGGAGCTTTTTCTTGCACAATCCTATATAAAAGCAATGCTTGACTCTATGCAACCCAAATTATGATTATCCCAAGAAACAATTCCAATTAATGAGGATTAAATCCTCCTTCACTTTGAGCTCCACCAACTCAGCCAGGTGTACCTAAATTCTTCCTTTAATATTTAGTAGTTTCACAAACAGGCAGGCATAGTGGATGTAACATAAAATGTAAATGATAAAAGTTTGTATAAAGATTTGATGAGAACCACACAACCTAACATATCAGACCAGTGCCCTATCTAATGGGTATGGAGTCACTTTAAATAAAAAGGACATTTCATAACAAGATATATCAAATGTAAAACCTACAAATGATCATTGAATCTGACTATGCCTTACACAATTAGTTCACACCCTTGAAAGTAGAAATAATCATCAAATATGTTACAACTCTTTACTCACTGAAAATACCTTAAGGATTTTAATTCTCTTAAACCCCAAACCAGTTAGACACTCTGTCTTACAAACTGATGGACTGAGATGTCCTTAACAACCAATCCAAATGAGTACAAAAAGATGAAACAAAGATAACTATTCAATCAGATCACACAAATGACAGGAAGTACAAACATTTATTGATATCAAAACACCAATTACATATAAAATCAGAGCCAAAGAGACCACTGATAGTCTTAATCAAAGTACGCAGAGCTTTACAAGCCTTTTGTGGCATAAAAATCCCATCCATCTAAAATGATCTTGGAAATCCTTTTATAGACAAGGATTGCAACAAGCTTCGAATCATTTTAGGGAAAAAAGACTAACAACTAGGTCATTCATAGCATTAAAAGAATTAATTCATTCAACTATCTTGCCTTCAATTAGAAGTAAACTCTTTCTTTCATCTTTTCTGTATCACAATTTGATCTATAGCCGCCAATTACTTTTAAAACCTTAAAGATCATTCCTTAGCAAAGGAAAATGGAATGTCTCTATTCATTAGGGAATGTATATCCTCAAAATAAATCAAATCCTTCATCCTCCAAACTCAGGAACAAATCCATCATTAAGGCATAACAGACAGGGAGTTGACTAAGGGTTTAAAAATTGTAAATCTGATCATAAACCCTAAGAATTATATTAAATAAACATAAATGCAGCACAAAAAACACTCAAAAGCATCAAATTATAATCCTGGCAGTATCCCCTAATTATATTTCTACAACCTAGGAGATCATATTGTGAAATTATTCTCCTGTTACATAAGACACAAAACCACCACTTGGAAACCTTGAAGAACCCATTTAAATATTTGAATATCAAATTCCAACGGCTACAAGTGGTGTGGCATATACCATATACAGCAAAGATTAAAACCTTTTGCATCTTTAAAACATCACCGTCAATCCTTTTGAAATCACCCGCAAGCCAACGATCAGATTTGGAGACACGTCACACAGTCGTGTTGCCACAAAGAATAACCATCAAGCACTTTATGTTTGAGGGAAAGTGACGGCCGTAGGTTACAAACTGATCTGACCACAGATTAACTTCTTTTAGCTCAACCACCTTTCCACGTGGCACATAGTCGTGAACCCGCGATGACTATCATTCATGCATCTTGTTAGTGAACAGATTTTAACTTCTTGAAATATAACTATCAAAGACTCTTAAAACTCAAACACAAAAAGGAAAGAAAGGCACTAACAATTGAGTGAGTCACTCACAACCACACTCTCTGCATTCAAAGGCGCAGCTGCCTTAAACAAGAAAAAATTTCAATAAAACCTTTTATTTAGAAACATATATGTTTGAAGTATACTTTTGACCAGAAAGCACGAAAGGTTGTGATTCACATCACCATAGATAATTGATTAACTATTATGAGATTTTGAAGATCAAAAAGATATACGAGCCAACTGACTTGAACCTTAATCAGAAAAATGACAAAAGAAAGGTCGATTCATAAGGATAATAAATCTTGAAAGGTTACTGATTAAATCCAAAATGTGTTTCAACAAATCATAACAGCATGTTCATTCAACTCCAACTAAAATCAAAACCATGCATTTCAATAGACCAACTGATCCACAAAAATGATAAACTCTGCTTATATTACCAACTGATAATATATATTCATATATTTGAAAATATCCAGTATCATCACCATAGGAAGAACTTAAGAAAAGAAAATAAATAATAAAATTGGGTTTCTTTTGCAAAAGAACGGACCCTCACTTGGTCGTCCAAAATATCATATATAGCCACGCAGGGCTTCATTCAGTTTTTAAAACTAATTGCCTCAAAAATAGCGGGAACTTCAGAAACAAACTAAAACAGAAAACTACTTAGAGAACTAATTGGCCGATTGGCCCATTGTAGCTCCAGCATTGGTGTTCGTGGCATTCTTCATTGTCTTCCATTCCTTGAATGCCACGGAGAAATTCTGCCTTAGATTTTGGTTTGGTTTGGCAGCTGCTTTAAACCTTTGCAGCCAAACATCTTTGAAGCGTTGCATCTTTTGGGTTTTGTTTGCAATCACCTTCAGATGTTCATCACCGTAGACCACTGCCAATTCCACATGAGCTAGGATCGAATGATCACTCATCCTGATTTCTTTGGCAGCTTTCAAGTTTTCCAACTTTTTATGGAAGTAGCGAAGCACCTTAGACATTTCACCACTGAATTCATTCTCTAGTTTGATGATCTTCCCTGTACATTCATTTTGTGCCAGTAAGGTGTCTCTCGGGTTGACCTGGGCTTCAATTATCTGAGATGAATCTTCTATTGCCTATTCATATAATGAACTTTCCCATTCCAAATTCACTTTGACCACGAACAGTGAATTTTCGTCCATTCTAGGCACTACCTTTTCAGAAATAAACTTATTTATACCATAGGTATAAACATCCTCCATATTATGCATCTCAATTTCTAATTCCTCCCTTTTCTTTTTCCACAACTCTACATCATTTTCTACTGTATTTAGTAATTGTTCAGGTTTTGTCATCACATTATCAAAATCACTAGCAAACCTAATAATTTCTTCATTTACCTTATCCATCCATTTGTAGAAGGTTGTTGATATTGATCTATCCTTGTGTACCTGGTCCAAGAATTTCTAACTTTTAGGGGACTTTCCATCCAAATCAAAAGGGACCATTGTCAGTGGCTGAGGCAAAGGATTATGAAGCTACTGAATATACTTGGCCATTTCACAAAGGGCCTGCTTCAATTTGATCTTATCCTCAGCGTCCTTTTTCACTTGGTGACTGATTTTCTTATTGGTTGAATCAAAGATTTTTAAGTTAGTGGCCCTGGTGGACATGCCCAGATCTATCTTGTCTACATGGAAATCACTTTCTGTAACCTCATCACTGGTTTTATCTGAGTTTGGTTTGAATATCTCTGCCATCCAGTGTCTTGTCTTAGTATCCACATCGACCATGGCTTCTACCTTTGGCCTCTTACCTCTTGGGGTTTTCCTGAGATATTTGCTAACCATATCTCTAATAGGAGCCGATATTGGAACAATGCTCCTTTTCTTATTAACCGAAAGCCCCAACCAGTTCGGACTCTTTGGTGTAGGAGCATTAGTGGAAGGGGTTGACACTGACAAGTTTTGGTGGTCTTCCCCTGCTATTTGAATCTTTGGAGGGCTTGCTGGACTCTTATCCATTTTAACTTTTTTCTTAGACTGTTTTCCACTCTCTTCCTGTTCAGAGTCAATTGTAATGCAGGGGATGAATTATGCCTTTTCTTTTCTTTTTCTCATGGTTCTTGTAATCCTCATGGATTGTATAGAGATTGTTTCTCCCCTTTCAGTATGATCTTCAATTTCGGTTTTGGATTCACCTGTAGAAAGCAATTCCTTATTTTCATTAGTAATAGTGGGAGAAGTGGTGAGTTTCAAAATTCTTATACTCTTCCTGGTTACTGAGACAGGGATTTCCTGTTTCTTTTTCTTGCTTATTTCCTTCAACCACTTGTCTGTTCTTTTGAATACATCTTCAGAAATAGCATTCAAACCATCTACCTCTTCTCTTCCCAAAATATTTTGCTGGCCACTGCTGCATTATTTTGTTTTATACATTCAACTTCTATCACACCCTCTTCCACATTGGTGTCAAACCCTTTAATTTTAAAAGGCAGTCGTAGGGTAATAATCTGATCTAGTGAAAACCGGGAATGCATTCTTTTCACAACGTCAAATTCATCAATGCAGTCAGCCCAATAGTCTTCCAAACTCGCCTGATGTAGGAAGGTGGCATCTATTTTGAAATGGTTCGCCACAAATTTCTTGCTGTCAAAATAGCTGCGACTTTGATAATAAGGGATATTGAATACTTTCAGTTCGCTATCAGGAGAAGACATACCATGTGTTAATCTGAGGCGATAGTGTCCCAAATCAATAGGAAAGAATGAACCCACTCCTCTTTTAAGCTTGAATTTCAATCCAACCTAGATAATTTGCCTGCATATTTCCAATAGAATGTACTTATCTAGACAATAGTGTGGGAGCTTCACAGGTTCACCACTAAAGCCTCCTACCCTTAAATAGATGAAGGTGGGGAATTGAACAAAGAAGCTGCCATAAGCCTTAATCAACTCCATAGCCTCTTCAGACATTCTGCAATTTATTCTTCCTCTCAGCTCAAAGACATTCTTGGCTAGGAACGTATCTTGCACCCTTCAGAAATTTCTTAGGTTCTTCTCTTTCTGTTGATAAGAATGGTATTCGTAGATCATCATGTCATCTCTCCATGGTTGATGAGGCAGACCCTCCTAGTTTCTACAGATGGTCAGAACATAAAACAAATATGAGGACATATAGAAATTAGAGGCTTCTGCAGACTGGGATAGTTCCTCGTCTAGCTTTATCGCTATTACTTCGGCCCAATCGACATATTTTCTGTCAGTCAGAATGGTTTGGATCAGGATGTACATCCAATCCTCCAACATTATGTCATTAGGTTTCCCCCTCAATCTGTTCAGCATGACAACAATATCTCTTACCTCTCTTACCAAATGGTCCTTTTTCAGAGGCTTGGGAAGTCTGGAACCCCCTCTTTCAGCTTTGGATAACTAGTCTTTGGCTATATTATTACTATAATCCTTGAAATTATGGAGAAAATCCTCTTTAGCTTTTTCAAAATCACAGGCAACATAATTCTCTGCGGGGTGAATTCTTAGGGCCGCCATTATTGTTTGTCGGTTCATAGACACCAACATTTCTCCAGAAGGAAGGCAGATACATTTATTTACCTTGTCATACCTGTTTCTACACTCCATCACCAATTCAGGGCACGGAGTCACTTCAGGAAAACCAGTGGTCTCCAACAAACCGCTTTCAACGATTTTGGCTGATATAGTCTCAGCTTTGGCATTTCTAACTCTGTAAACTATCTTTGCAATGTCATCGTTGAGAAGAATTGATCTCCCATCTCTGGTAAACAGCTACTTATAGGAGAAAACTTGTTCTCCTTTACAAATTTAGCCTGTAGGGCCGACTTACTAGAAATACCCATGATAATCCCTACCACTACTGATTTAGGAAAAAGATAGGAAATAATGAAAATTTCCTTTCCTACAGCATGCAATTCTTGAAAACCAGAAAGGAAAATGAGAGAAAATACTTTGAGACTCATCGATGCCAACACTTCCGCTTGCAAATAAAAACCTTCAAAGATCTTTAGTCCCATCTATCTTTCCAACAGAAGGTAAAAACAGAAATGGCAAAGAAAGGAAAGCTTAATACATACATTTAAATCGCCTCTTTTTAGTAATTATGATTACTTGTCGTGAATCAATGATTCCTGTTGTCAATAGCTAGCCACGTCCCATCGCATTTCCTGCTTACTCAGGCAAGCTGTACTTTTAGCTAAGTTGATGTCACTCCCATCTTTTCAGAAATCAATTTCATAAATGCGAGAGAAATTTGGCACGTGTCGAGTGTGTCTGATCATTATTGCATTTTTGAATCTTGAACTTTGAATTGTGATGCGCCAAGTTCAAAGTTTGAGATCTCACATGCCTTTAGCCATGACTTGACAAAGGTAATAAATACGATGAACTGACGCATGATGCGTGAGGGGAAAATGAATTATGAACTCAACAAGTTATGGTTCAAGATTCAAAATCTCAAAAAATGTTACGCCGAGACAGAAAAAGACGCAGGCTAAAGAAGGAATGACGAATGTAAAATGGGGAATTGAACTTTGAACTTTGAACTAGTTAGTTCAAGGTTCACAGTTCAATATTACATTACATATTTGATGCGGGCTTGCAAAACTTACTGATTGGAAAGACGAGCGCGGACTTGCACAACAGGAAATGGGATGTTGAACTTTGAACATTGAGTTCAAGGTTCAAGATTCAATATACAACCCGACACTTTACATGTTACTTTGTGAAAAATTCAATCAAAAGCTTTTTGACCTGCAATAGGTGGCTCCGACAGGGGATAGGACCGTGAGGGATGAAACAACGAACTCCAAAAGTCTCTAGTTCCGCACAAAACTAGGCCTACAAGAAAGCAAAAACCAACCTAAGACACAACAAAACAATATGTACATGAAAGATTGGCAACTTATAGCTCATAAAGCTTGATATCTTGCCCATTAAAGGACAAGGGCATTTCCATTCCATCAGCATACTTCAATCTGAAAGAGTTAGGACCGAGCTCTTGGCTAATCTCAAAGGGTCCTTTCCATAATGACTCGAACTTGCTGTGTGCTCCCCGGGGTTCTCACCTTTTGTCCCACATCAAAACTTTATCCCCTATCATGAACTTCCTGGGTCGAGCTCTTCTGTCGAAGATCTTTTTCACCCTAGCTTGGTGATTACTGATATGATCTACAATATGCTCCTGTTCCTCTTTAATCTTGCACAAATACATAATCCTTTTCTCCAGACCATTGTGGAAATGTTGGTCTTCAATCACCTTTTGTAACTTAGCAACAGCTAGTTCTAATGGGAGAGAAAGTTGAGCTTCTACACCATATACTAGTTCAAAAGGTGATATTCCTATGGCTCTTTTTTGTGAAGTATGATCTTCCCATCGTGCTTTGTGCAACCTTTTGTGCCAGTCTCTGGCATTATCATCAACCAACTTATTCATTAGAGAAATCAAATTCTTGTAAGCTGATTCGGCCTGACCGTTTCCCTGAGGAAAGTAGTGAGATGAGTGTGACAATTGAATTCCATTATCATAATAGAAAAGCTGCATTTCAAAAGAGGAGAATTTTTGTGCGTTGTTAGCTACTATCTTTATCGGAACTCCAAATCTTACCAAAATATTTTCTTTTAGGAAAGAACAGACTATTTCTGAAGTAGTTTTTCTTACAGGAATGGCTTCTGCCCATTTAATAAAGTAGTCTGTTGCGGTCAGAATATGAGTATGACCCGCACTTGAAGGAGGATTTATAGGTCCTATGAAGTCTATACCCCATTGCTTAAATGGTTCTTCAATAACCACAAGTCTTAATGGTAAGGCTGCCAAATGAGGTTTTCTAGAGAAAAGTTTGAATTTTTTGCACTGTGCTACCCACTTGTAAGCATCCTTGAACATTCTGGGGCAATAGTAATAGTTTCTTAGTATCTTGAACGATGTTACTAAGGAAGAGAAGTGTCCGCCGCAAGCTTTGTTGTGAAAGGATTGAAGCAGTTTCTTTTGCTGATCTTTGTTGACACACCGGAGGAACATTCCATCTAAGCCTTGTTTGTATAATACATCATCAAAGATAACATACTTAACCGCTTTTAATTTCAAATTCATTTTCTCTTTTGCAGTGAAGTGATCTGGACATTCTCCATACGTCAAATAAAAGGCCACATTCGAGAACCATGCATATTTCAGTCCAGTAAACAGAGACAAGGGAATGTTATCTTTTGATTCTTCTTCATTTTCTGCAATCAACTTACAGAGTCCTTGACCCCTAACTAATTTGGTAGGTTTGATTTCTAAATCAAACTCTTGCACCTTTGCTACCCATGTTGCCATGTTATTCATAAACACCTCCTGCTGAGTTAGAATACTCTTGACACCTGAATTCAGGACATAGATGGTAGAGTGCGAATGAAGGATGTAATATCAGAACTGCTTGATAGCCTTCACCATTGCAAAAGCTTGCTTTTCTGTGGGAGAGTACTTTAGCTCGTGTTTATTCAATGACACACTCATGAAGGAAATGGGGACATCTTCACCCACTTCATTTTTCTGCAATAGGACGTCGGACATAGTATGTTCTAAGGCGTAACAATGTATTACAAAATCTTTTCGAAAATCCAGATGAGACAACACAGGAGCTTGAGCAATTGCCTTCTTCACTTCACCAAAATATTTCTTGGCCTCTTCGGACCATTTGAAATTTGTTTTTCACTTATCAGGTTTACCATAGGCCTAGTCGTTTCTGAGAATTCAGGTACAAATCTTCTCAGGAAGTTAATTTGCCCGAAGAAAGATCTTATTCCATTCCTATTAGAGGGAAAACACAATTGTTGTATGGCTCAGACCCTTTCAGGGTCGATCTTACTACCCTCTCTCGAGACTATATGACCCAGTAACTTTCCCTCTTTCACACAGAAGAAGAATTTCTTGGGATTTAGTGATATCCCTTAATTTCTACGCTCTTGCAGAATGAGCTTCAAATATTTTGCATGTTTCTTCCTCTTACGAGGGAAAACGGTCAAGTCATCAAGGTAGACCACAATTATTTTGTTCAGCAGGTGACCGAAGGAGGAATTCATGGCACGCTGAAAGGTGGCCCTTGCATTAATCAAGCCGAAAGGCATCTGATTATATGCGAATATATCCCAAGGAGTAGTAAACATTGTTTTATGTTGATCGCTAGGGTTTACACTGATTTGGTTATACCCTGAAAAACCATCTACCATTGACATCATTTCGGAACCTGCAACCATCTGCAAAATGTGACCCATGTTGGGAAGAGCGAAGTTATCTTTCAGACTGGCCTGGTTCAAGTTTCTGAAATCTACACAGATTTTGATTTCACCATTTTTCTTGCGAACTAGAACTATGTTCGCAACCCAGGTAGAATGGTGAATCGGGTAGATTATCCTAGGACTCAGCATTTTGTCTACTTCTCTAAAAATGGCATCAGAGACCCTAGGGTTATAATTCCTCATTTTTTGCCTGAAAGGCTTGACGCCAGGTTTCAATGGGATGTGATGTTGAAACTGTCCATTTTTTAAATCTTTCAAGTCTTCATTTGACTATGCAAACACATCTTTGAACTCTTTCAATAATTTTGTGAACAGAAATTTTTCTTATGGATTACAACAAGTGCCTAGATTTACATATCTGGGATTTTCATCACTACCTATATTTATCTTCTCAAAATCACCAGATTGCTTACCACTGGTCTCTTTAGTTTGACCGATAAAACAATCACCACGGTCAAACAGGCTCTCCATTATTATGAGGCCCTTAGGGATATGGTTTCCCTTCAATTGCACAATATCTGCCCTTTTGTTCACCTGTTCATCTACACAAAACTCCTGACACTTGAATTATGAACCTTCGAAAAATACTAAGGAGAATTTTTCAATACCCTGTAAAAATGTCAACACATGGGCATCGTCACTGAAGACTTGCCAAGAATTAGCTTGTCTGGCACACTAGGTTGGTGAACTAGCTCTACAGTATACTGATTGTTGTCAAAATCAGGATGGGGAATGAGTAATGCTGCAGAATCGGCAAGTACATCTGCTCTAGAATTTGACTCTCTAGGGACTGCCTTAATTGCAAATGCCTCAAATCCCTCAATTTCATCCCAAACCCTATTTCTATAATGCTTCATCAACTCATTCCTTACTACATATATTCCTCTCACCTACTTCACGATTAACTCAGCATCCCCTTTAGCTTTCAACATTTTGACACTTTTCTTCTTCGCTTCTTGAATACCGAGTAGCAATGCTTCGTATTCAATGGTGTTACTTGTATTCTCAAATTTCAGTTTAAAAGAAAAAGGAAATTTCTCACCAATAGGAGATATCAAAACTACTCCTTCACCTAAACCTGTAGAGGAACAACTCCTGTCAAACTCAAGAATCCAAACTCCTTCATTTCTGGGAGTTTTCAACTCTGCAACATCTTCTCCAAGTAAGATCACATAATTAGCGAAATCTGTTTCTTGGTATAAGATCTGAGCTCTGCGATCTTCAGATGGGAAAATAGTATATTTTGACTTGGCCTCAGGTTGTAAGATTACCTTCTGATTGCCAATGGGGATTATTGCTTCTGACCAATCTAATTTAATTTATCCTCCTAAATCTCGGCAGAAGTTTCGACTTAAGAGCATACCATAGCTAGCAGGTATGTCAGCCACAAGGATGGTTAACTTTAGCCTTTTACTGGGATAGGCGGCTAATGAAACTTGAGCATCTTTGATTTGACCAAGTAATGGGACTTGTTTAGAATCCATCGAGTAACATTTGCCAAAGGTCTTTGTTAAGGGTAAATTTAGGGCTTTTGCTACAGATGAAGGCATTATATTGTCTGATGCCCCTGAGTTTATGATGCAGTTACTAAGTTTATGACCATGCATGAACAAAAATACATAGAAAGGTTCAGGTTTACCTGAAAATTGAGCAGGTTCTGAGGATTCTTGACTAAGGATAGTTTGAACATTTTTAGGGGAAACATAATTCTGGTCTATAGGAGTTTCATGAGCAGACATAGTATTTGTTTGATTTGCTACAACTTCAGGAGATGATCCTTTTACAAAATTCACTAACTTATCCAACTCATTGGGATTTAACTTCAAATATTCAATAGGAGAAATTTGAATCCTGGAAGATTTACAAAAATCAAAGGAAGAATCAGGGTCTGATTTTTTTAGTCTTTACCTCTGGTCTTGCTTTTTCGTCCATCTTTGAGCTGCCACTCGTATTCACATGCTCCTTTTCTCTTTTATTTTGAAATGGATGCGAGACTCGATTGGTACTTTTGCTTCCTTGTTGACCCCTGGTGAGCACAGAGCAAGAAGGTTCCTCCAGAGTAATTAAAATGTCACCACCACGATCAGAATCAGACTCATACTCTAGGTAGTAACTTACGGAGTCGCAGGTCCTCCAGAGTTTTCTTCATCAGCAGGGATCTCCTGAATACTTTCTTTGTTAGCTTCTATTTGTTTGTATCGCACCATCTCAGGACATGAATCTCCATCATGTTCATCAGTCAAATGAAAAATACACATATTCCCTTTTACAGGAGGGGGCTCAATTTGTAGTCTTTGCTGGAACGACAGAGCATTTGATGATTTCCCGTAATTTCCTGTCCCCTGACTTGGATATCTGCAAGGAACATCTTGGTATGGAACATGAGGGGATTTTGGCATCTGTCTCTTTAGGGAAATCATATCGTTAACTAATCTATGTACTACTGGATCACTAGAGCCAGAATTAGAGGCTTGATTTGTCAATGTTTGAACATCTCTTCTCCATTTTCTCGTTGTTATGAGGTCATCCTCAAGTTCTACTGCAAGGTTTTGGGTTGCAGCTATATCAGCCACCCTATCTCGTCTCAATTGATAGCTTATGTCAGGAGGCATTGCATTGACAAAGAATCCTTTTTTATTTTCACCATTCGGTCTTTTAGCATTAGGGATCTGATATAGGATCTTGTTTAATTTGGCCATGAATTCCCTCATGGGCTCATGCATCTCCTTCTTTAATTGGGATAATTGGAGCAAGAGGGAGTGTTCATCTTTAGCAGATTTGAAACGAGCTTCAAAGGTCATTTTCATTGAGTTCCAATCGGTAATATGACCATTCGACAAATGGTAAAACTAGTCAGCAGCAAATTAATCAAGGGTTTATACAAATAACCTAATTGCAACATCTTCATGTTGGATAGCTAAAATCCCACAAGCAGTATTGAAAGCGTTCAAATGGTCATCTACAGAAACTTTACCATTGCCATAGAATTTAGGTAATACATCTCTAGCCCCTTTTGGTAAGGGATGGTTTCCTCCTACATTTAGAGGACCTACTGCCGCTCCCCAAGGTTGGGCCATGATTGAGGTCAGGAAGATGGTTACAATGGGGGGAATTTGAGTACCAGACAATGTTAAAGCCTGCCAATTGGATTGACTTGAAGATGCTTCAGGGGAAACTTTAGGGAGGGAAGAAGGCCTACTTTTTGCTTTCTTCTTAAGGGTAAAGGTAATAGGAAAGTGAAAATTTTGCAAATCCTGATAATAATTATCAAAGATACCTTCTCTCCTCTAGGATCTGGTATAAGGATGAGAATCCAGGTTTAAGGTCTTTGTGGGTCTTGAGCTACTTTGTCCACCACTGCAGCTTCTTGTGCTATGGGAAGTCCTCTCAACCACTCCCCAATCTCTTCTTCCTCCTCTATCACCAATCGAACCTACTGATATTGCTGATCACTTTCCCTTACATTCTAGGCCAAGACAACTAAATCATAAATAATGTCTTCTTGAGTATCTAAAAGTGTAAGTCAGGTTGAAGGACAGGGGGAATTTCTTCTTCACCAGGTATCACATCAACAGGAAATACCATGATCTTCTCTCACTTGGAAACAAAAATGCATACTAATCTTTTTTAAACACGCTCCCCAGCGGAGTTGCCAAAAAATTTGTTAGTGAACAGATTTTTCCTTCTTGAAATATAACTATCAAAGACTCTTAAAACCCGAACACAAAAGGAAAGAAATGCACTAACAATTAAGTGAGTCACTCACAACCACACTCTCTGCATTCAAAGGCGCAACTACCTTAAACAATAAAATTTTTTAATAAAACCTTTTATTCAGAAACATATATTTTTGAATTATACTTTTGACCAGAAAGCACGAAAGGCTGTGATTCACATCACCATAGATAATGGATTAACTATTATGAGATTTTGAAGATCAAAAAGATATACGAGCCAACTGACTCGAACCTTAATCAGAAAAATGACAAAAGAAAGGCTGATTCATAAGGATAATAAATCTTGAAAGATTACCAATTAAATCCAAAATATATTTCAACGTATCATAACAGCATGTTCATTCAACTCCAACTGAAATCAAAACCATACATTTCAATAGACCAACTGATCCAAAAAAATGATAAAATCTACTTATATTACCAACTGATAATATATATTCATATATTTGAAAATATCCAGTATCATCACCACAGGAAGAACTTAAGAAAATGAAACAGATAATAAAATTGAGTTTCTTTTGCAAAAGAACCGACCCTCACTTGGTCGTCCAAAATATCATATATAGCCACGCAGGGCTTAATTCAATTTTTAAAACTAACTGCCTCAAAAATAGTGGGAACTTCAGAAACAAAATAAAATAGAAAACTACTTAGAGAGCTAATTGGCCGATTGGCCCACCGTAGCTCCAGCATTGGTGTTCGTGGCATTCTTCATTGTCTTCCATTCCTCGAACGCCACAGAGAAATTCTATCTCAACTTTCGTTTTGGTTTGGCAGTTGCTTTAAACCTTTGCAGCTAAACATCTTTGAAGTGTTGGGTCTGTTGGGTTTTGTTTGCAATCACATTCAGATGTTCATCACTGTAGACCACCACCAATTCCACATGAGCTAGGATCGAATGATCAGTCATCTCGATTTCTTTGGTAGCTTTCAAGTTTTCCAACTTTTTATGGAAGTAGGGCAACACCTTAGACATTTCACCGCTGGCTTCATTCTCTAGTCCCATGATCTTCCTTGTACATTCATTTTGTGCCAGTAAGGTGTCTCTCAGGTTGATCTGGGCTTCAATTATCTGAGATGACTCTTCTATTGCCTATTCATATAATGAACTTTCCCATTCCAAATTTACTTTGACCACGAACAGTGAATTTTCGTCCATTCCAGGCACTGCCTTTTCAGAAATAAACTTATTTATACCATAGGTATAAATGTCCTCCATATTATGCATCTTGATTTCTAATTCCCCCCTTTTCTTTTTCCACAACTCCACATCATTTTCTACTGTATTTAGTAATTGTTTAGATTTTGTAATCACATTATCAAAATCACTAGCAAACCTAGTAATTTCTTCATTTACCTTATCCATCCATTTGTAGAAGGCTATTGATATTGATCTATCCTTGTGTACCTGGTCTAGGAATTTCTGACTTTCAGGGGGCTTTACATCCGAATCAAAAGGGACCATTGTCAGTGGTTGAGGCAGAGGATTATGAAGTTGTTGAATATACTTGGCCATTTCACAAAGGGACTGCTTCAATTTGATCTTATCCTTAGCATCCTTTTTCACTTGGTGACTAATTTTCTTATTGGTTGAATCAAATATTTTTAAGTCAGTGGCCCTAGTGGACATGCCCAGATCTATCTTGTCTACACAAAAATCACTTTCTGTAACCTCGTCACTGGTTTTATCTGAGTTTGGTTTGAATATCTCTGCCATCTAGTGTCTTGTCTTAGTATCCACATCGACCATGGCTTCTACCTTTGGCTTCTTATCTCTTGAGGATTTCCTGAGATATTTGCTAACCATATCTCCAACAGGAGCTGATATTGGAACAATGCTCCTTTTCTTATTAACCGAAATCCCCAACCAGTTGGGTCTCTTTGGTGTAGGAGCATTAGTGAAAGGGGTTGATACTGACAAGTTTTGGTGGTCTTCCCCTGCTATTTGAATCTTTGGAGGGCTTGCTGGACTCTTATCCATTTTAACCTTTTTCTTAGACTTTTTTCCACTCTCTTCCTGTTCAAAGCCAATTGTAATGCAGGGGATGAATTCTACCTTTTCTTGTCTTTTTCTCCTAGTTCTTGTAATCCTCAGGGATTGTATAGAGATTGTTTCTCCCCTTTCAGTATGATCTTCAATTCCGGTTTTGGATTCACTTGCAGAAAGAAATTCCTCATTTTCATTAGTAATAGTGGGAGAAGTGGTGAGTTTCAAAATTCTTATACTCTTCCTAGTTACTGAGACAGGGATTTCCTATTTCTTTTTCTTGCTTATTTCCTTCAACCACTTGTATGTTCTTTTGAACACATCTTCAGAAATAGCATTCAAATCATCTACCTCTTCTCTTCCCCAATATGTTTTCCTGGCCACTGCTTCATTATTTTGTTTTATACATTCAGCTTCTGTCACACCCTCTTCCACATTGGTGTCAAGCCCTTTAATTTTAAAAGGCAGTCGCAGGGTAATAATCTGATCTAGTGAAAACTGAGAATGCATTCTTTTCACAACCTCAAATTCATCAATGCAGTCAGCCCAATAGTCTTCCAAACTCGGTTGATGTAGGAAGGTGGCATCTATTTTGAAATGGTTCGCCACAAATTTCTTGCTGTCAAAATAGCTGCGACTTTGATAATAAGGGAGATTGAATTCTTTCAGTTCGGTATCAGGAGAAGACATACCATGTGTTAATCTGAGGCGATAGTGTCCCAGATCAATAGGAAATAATGAACCCACTCCTCTTTTAAGCTTGAATTTCAATCTGACCTAGATAATTTGCCTACATATTTTCAATAGAATGTACTTATCTAGACAATAGCATGGGAGCTTCACAGGTTCACCACTAAAGCCTCCTACCCTTAAATAGCTGAAGGTGGGGAATTGAACAAAGAAGCTACCATAAGACTTAATCAACTCCATAGCCTCTTTAGACATTCTGCAATTTATTCTTCCTCTCAGCTCAAAGACAGGCTTGGCTAGGAACGTATCTTGCACCCTTCGAATTTTTTTTAGGTTCTTCTCTTTCTGCTGATAAGAATGGTATTCATTGATCATCATGTAATCTCTCCATCGTTGATGAGGCAGACCCTCCTAGTTTCTACAGATGGCCAGAACATAAAATAGATATGAGGACATATAGAAATTAGAGGCTTCTGCAGACTAGGATAGTTCGTCATCTATCTTTGTCGCTATTACTTCAGCCCAATTGACATATTTTTCGTCAGTTAGAATGGTTTGAATGAGGATGTACATCCAATCCTCCCACATTATGTCGTTAGGTTTCCCCCTCAGTCTGTTCAGCATGACAACAATATCTCTTACCTCTCTTACCAAATGGTCCTTTTTCAGAGGCTTGGGAAGTCTAGAACCTCCTCTTTCAGCTTTGGATAACCAATCTCTGGCTATATTATTACTATAATCCTTGAAATTACGGAGAAACTCCTCTTTAGCTTCTTCAAAATCAGAGGCGACATAAGTCTTTGCGGGGGGATTCTTAGGGCCGCCATTATTGTTTGTCGGTTCATAGACACCAACATTTCTCCAGAAGGAAGGAAGATACATTTATTTACCCTATCATAGCTGTTTCTACACTCCATCACCAATTCAGGGCACAGAGTCACTTCAGGAAAACCAGCAGCCTCCAACAAACCGCTTTCAACGATTTTGGCTGATACAGTCTCAGGTTTGGCATTTCTAACTCTGTGAACTATCTCTGCAATGTCGTCGTTGACAAGAACCATATCTCCCATCTCTGGTAAAAAAATACTTATAGGAGAAAACTTGTTCTCCTTTACAAATTTAGCTTGTAGGGCCAACTTACTAAAAGTACCCATGATAATCCCTAGCACTACTGATTCGGGAAAAAAGGTACGAAACAATGGAAATTTCCTTTCCTACAGCATGCAATTCTTGAAAACCAGAAAGGAAAATGAGAGAAAATTCTTTGAGACTCACCGATGCCAACACTTCCACTTGCAGAGAAAAACCTTCAAAGATCTTCAGTCCCGTCTAGCTTTCCAACAGAAGGTGAAAATAGAAATGACAAAGAAAGGAAAGCTTAATACATACATTTAAATCGCCTCTTTTTAGTAATTATGATTACTTGCCATGAATCAATGATTCCCATCGTCAATAGTTGGCCACGTCCCATTGCATTTCCTGCTTACTCGGGAAAGTTGTACTTTTAGCTGAGTTGATGTCACTTCCCATCTTTTCAGAAATCAATTTCATAAATGCGAGTGAAATTTGGCACGTGCCGAGTGTGTATGATCATTATTGCATTTCTGAATCTTGAACTTTGAGCTGTGATGCGCCAAGTTCAAAGTTTGAGATCTCACATGCCTTTAGCCATGACTTGACGAAGGTAATAAATACGACGAACTGACACATGACGCATGAGGGGAAATGAGTTATGAACTCAACAGGTTATGGTTCAAGATTCAAGATCTTGAAAAATGTTACGCCAAGATAGAAAAAGAAGTAGGCTAAAGAAGGAATGACGAATGTAAAATGGGGAATTGAACTTTGAACTTTGAAATGGTTAGTTCAAGGTTCACAGTTTAATATTACATTGCACATCTAACGCGGGCTTGAAAAACTTACCAATTGAAAAGACGAGCGTGGACTTGCACAACGGGAAACGAGATATTGAACTTTGAACATTGAGTTCAAGGTTCAAGATTCAATATACAACTTGACACTTTACATGTTACTTTGCAAAAAATTCAATCAAAATCTTTTTGACCTGCAACACATCTCTTGATCAAGGCAATGCGCCGACTGTCGGATCAAAGAAGATCTTCTTTAACTTTAACCTGACCCTTAACTTTATCCTGGCCCCACCATGTGCCATGTGTCGCACAATCGTAAACCTGTGAAGGTAAAACAACTTGCAACTTTTGATTAAGGCATTACGCCTACCACTAGATGGAAATAGATTTGACGGTTCACAACCCTGCCACTACATGCTGACCTCATGATCTCAGGATGGACAAGTGTCAACAGAGCGTGATGCCTTGATGGATAATCATCGGCCGTATCTTGTTTAAGGGATCATGACAGCCGTCAGATGACAAGCTAACCGCTCGATGCTTATCTTCCTTTAGTGCTGACTACTTTCCACGTGTCATCCTTTCGCAAAACCGCGATGGATAACTTCTTGTATCTTGAGCTTTATGGGATCACGCCCACCGCACAATCAAAAGATCTTATCCATTGATTAACTATACATTTAACTCAGCTCGGTCCCGCACTTTCCATGTGTCTGACTGTCGTGATGCCGCAAAGGTTAAAAAAATTACATCTTTACATTGTGAAAACACGCCATGCACACAATTGGATCTGATCTAACAGTCCATGAACTTCCTTAGGCCCTTGATCTCAGTGGGACACTTGTCAACACAACGGAATCCCTCAAACAATAATCCTCGTGCATCTTTCGATCATGGGATATCGACAGTCGTTGGATCAAATCTGAACTGTCAGAACTTTACTTCGCTACTGACTTAAAAGGAAAAGGGACCGCCATCATATGAGAAGGACACGTGACAACCTGTCACAAAGCCTTGAAGCATAAAATAACAACATCTCACAATTAACGGATCATGACAACCGTCAGATGAAATAGAACCTACTCGAAAGATGGGCACCATAAAGCTTGCGGGGACTATAGGACTTAGGAAATATTAAAGTAGACCCCGCCAAGACTTAAGAAATACTAGGAAATGTTAAAAAAGGCCCCTCTTGACGACTTAAACACATGAGACTTAAGTGATTTAAGTGGTCAAAAAGTAACTTCATTTTATAACATGCACATGAAAGACTAGGGCTTTAGATCAAAATGATACCAAGGGTTTTACAAGCGACCTTAGGGTTTTAGAACAAAGCTTAAAACACTATGAAAACCTTAAAAAATTAGCATCATGGAGAACCATTTGAAACCCTAACGAAGGCCAGAACATAAACATGCCAAATGGATAAAATATGACAAACATGTATATTAATGGTCTGAGATATAATATTCAGGATCAGTAAATTTTGTTGTGGATTTCTACAGTGGAGGATTCTTATTAGTATGCATTGAGGGCAGAGGATAAGTTAAAGAGAAGATAGAGTAACCGCAGAGGAAAGGAGAAGAAAGTGAATAATAATGGCAAGGAAAAGAAGACCCTTGAAGAGGAACCTAGACAGAGGATACAAAGGAGAGGAAGTGGTAGAAAATAATTTAAATGTACTTGTTTCAAATGTGGTTGCATAGGACATAGAGCTTTTCAATGTTCTAAAGGATCTAGTAAAAGCTTAGTTAGATAGAATCTTGTGGTATGTAAGGAGTAGACTACTAATGAGCTTGTGGAAAATGTAGTAGAACCTAAGATGGTAGAATCTCTTATGCTTAGGAGAATCATGTTGAGTAAGAAGGAAGCTAAACCTATCCAAAGGAATAATTTGACTATTTGTAAATTAGAGGTAAATATTGTAAGGCTTTTATGGAAAGTGTAGTACTGATAATTTGGTATCATAAGAGATGGTACACAAGCTTGGCTTGTTGAGGTTTAAACATCCTTGTCCATATGGGATAAGTTAGTTGCAAGATGAACATATAGTAGAGGTGAAAGAACTATGCTTGGTTAACTTAAATATTGGGCCTTACAGAGATGAGGTATTGTGTGATGTGGTATCTATGAGTGATTGTCATGTTTTATTGGGCAGACCTTAGCAATTTGATAGGAGAGCTATTCATGATTGCAGAAATAACTTGGTCACAATAGAGAAGGATAGATAGAAGTTTAATTTAGTCCCCTTAAAGGAGGAAGAGGGGTGAAGTGCAGGGAATCTGAGCATTATGAAGAGTTATTGTTCAGAGAAGTAGAATAAAAAGGTTGATATCGAATTGAAAACTGATCTTGTAGGTAGATTTGAGAACCAATTAGTATCAAATAACAAGAAGGGTAAAGTAAAGCATTAGAGGACTTTGGTTGTGGATCATATGAAGTCTTGTAGAAGAGGTAAATCAGATATGAGAAAGATAAGAGGAGGTTCTTTACTACCTAATGTTGATCTGAGGTATGATAAAGTAAGTGCAGAGCAAAGTGAGCTTATGGATCTGATAGAAGAAAGAGAATAACTGTAGAGAAAGCAAGTTGCAGATAAAGAGGATATTTGGATTAAGAATGAGTATGGGATTTATGTCTTGAATCCTGCAAGATGTTCATAAGTTCCTCTTATGGAACACCTTCTTCTCACTAGGGGTGTTTGATGTAGGGAAATCCTTGCGTCATTGGCAATCTTGGATCACCCAAAAATATTTCCTTTCAATTTTGTTCATGTTTTCCAATTTTTTGAGTTGGTTGTTTCTGTTGTGTTGACTCGTGTTGCATGGTTTGGACCATCTAGTCCATTGGGAAAACTCCTGCCATGACCGTGTCATATCTAAAGAATTGTATATCAAGCTTCATTCAATGTTGTCTTTAATTATATAACCAAAGCAAGCACATTTCATTGAATCCAAATTTATTTTGGATAACATAATTATTGTGTGGGAAAGTGGGAAATATATTCAATGCTCCCAAAAATTTATCATGTTTTGTTGAACACTACTTGGTGTTGAGAGGGGGGGAGGGGAATCACCACTTCATAAAAACTTTAACAATTTTGCCACGATTCTTGAACTATTCATTAATCCAACTAACCATCAACAAGAGATATAGAAGTGATAACACATACACGTGAACACCAAATTTATGTGGAAAACCCAAGATGGTAGAAACCACAATGAGAAATATACTATCTATACACAAATAATGAATTATAAGGTTTTAGGTTAGAAGCCATGAAAGTCACATTCCCTATTGTTTTAGGCACACCATATTAGAGATCAAGATAAAATGATCAATCGATGTATTTATTATTTCAAACAGAGTGCCTTTCAATAGGTATTACATGAAGTCCATTCACCATAACAATTTCAAAACTGAACTAGCTAAAACATTTTATTGTATTACACAAAAACTCCCCCCTTTATAACAATAATTCAAACAAGAGTGGAACATTGCAAGGGTTTTGAACCCAACCCTTCTAGAAACATTGATTAAGCACCTTCACTAATCCTCCTCACTCACCAAAGAAACACTAAACATACCACAACAATAGATCTCCTGGTTGTAGAACCTACAACCATCTACACAACACAAGAGAACAAAAATAATATTCTCACTCCCCATACACAATGAGACACATTTCATCTAAAATCCCACATCTCCTCAGAGTGTTTCTAATGCCTCCACCAATGTTGCACATGACATTCCTTTCCTCTAAAAGTCCACATCTGCTCTGAGTATGTCTAGAACCTCCTCAAGTGTTCCCTCATTTGTTGCACAAATCACCAATCATTACAAGTTTTGGTGTTTACTAAGTAGGTAAAATCTCTCACCTTTAATGAGTAGTTAGAGTTAATGTACCCCTCAGATGCATATGCCCTTATGTTTCTATATACATGTACAACACTCATCTCTCACCTATAGTAGTGGGATAACTCATTCTATGTGATTTACAAGAGTATTTTCAAAATTGTCTTATCATTGTCTCTATTTTGTTATTTTTACCTTTGATCATCTATCAATTGAAATTACGTGCAATCTATCTTGGCTTGATTCTCGCTTCTCATGTATAATTTAACTTATAAGTGTGTTGTTTCCCACCCTACAATTTTGTGATTATTGTACATTTTTTAATTACTATAAATTTAATATGATATATATTCATAAAAGAGAGAGAGGGAGAGAGGGGGGAGAGAGAGAATACTATGGAAAACACTTATTTTGATTAATCTAAAAATATTGATTTTTGTTGAACTATCTTCTTAATAAATAAAATTGCGTATATATAGTCATTATAATTAATATTTAAAGAGATTCTACAATAATAGAAAGGGTGGAGTGTATTGACTTGAGTATGTCAAAAAAAACACATTTATTTCACTTTAAATTCAATAATCATTTACATGTCAAAATATGAATATTTAATAATAAATAAAATATTTTCAAAATAAACTATAAATTGTTGTCCTTTGGGACACAATGTCGTGGTTAAGTCACTTCATTGGTGTGAGGCAAATGCGCTAGCAGGTTTGGACCAGCGATGTGACCCTCACTAGTCATGTATTACTAAATCGATTTAGTGGTTCACGGAGACCGGGAGAGTATGCCCTGGACACATGGCACATTCAGGAGAACCCGTCTATTCCTATGTTCTAGGAACATGGTCTAAATATAAAAGAATTGTTTGACGCATTGTTGCTCGAGGCCGGAGGAAAACGCTAGTAACCAGTGCAAGAATATACTAGCACTTGCACCTAATAGGAGGTTCAAGGGATAGCCGATAGGATGTTTAAAAAGTCAAATACATTTTAACTTTGTATAATTAATTATATAATTGTTAAAATTTATATATGTTGTGACATATTGTTAAAGCATGATTTTTCATGTGAGACATTTTTTTTGGAGTTATTAGATGTTACTATAGTAATATCAATATGTTATAGTTATATCAATATGTCATAGTTAGTAATTTTTTTTTTGTCATCTAATGACATATTTTGGAGGTTTCTATTATAATATGTTTAAAAATATTTAAACTTACACAACAAATATACTATGTTAAAATATATATATCATTACTCAAAGTTATTCATATTTCTTTTTTCCTTTTATCATTAATATTTTTATATATAATTTATATTAATTATAATAATTATAT
>MU226020.1:415512-426668 GCA_018584345.1 Thuja plicata
AGGGGTAAAAATTTTATTGAATACCAAAGAGTACAGAACAATAGAGGAAACAAAGAGCACTAAAGAGCTTTATCCTGGTCAACAAGTTGAGCCAGCTTATGAGATAAATCAGGGGGAAGCATCCTATCATCAACAATATTCCAATCCAGCGCGTGCTCGGAAGCCCATTTAGCCAAGCAATCAGACACACTGTTCCTCCCGAGGGATATGCATAAAAGACACAGATTCTAGAGAATTGCATAATTGAATGATCTGTTGAATAACCAGAGCCAAATGCCAATCCACATCCACAAGGTTCCGTCTATTCAATAAATTCACTACCACCTGCGAGTTTATTTCACAGGTAATTCTTCTCCAGCCACGTTGACAACAATGTTCCATTGCAACCAAGATAGCAAGGGCTTCCATGAGGTTGTTTGTATGGTAACCCTTGTAGATAGAGAACAAAAACTGAACATCACCAGAGCTATCACGCCCAACTCCCCCAATGCCAGCCGATCCAGGATTTCCCCGAGAAGAACCATCAGTGTTGATTTTAAGAACTCCAGATTGGGGAGGAGTCCAATGCCCCTCAGGATTAACACGCTGAGAGCGTTGCCTGGCTCTATTCCCAGCGCGTCTGTGGGGTAGAGAGGGGGCGCCGCGCTGAAGAGGAAAGGAAAGGCGTGAGTAAATACCAACATCTCCAGGGTGCAAACCTTCACAAAAGTCACATTTTGCCAGGAGTGTTTCATGAAGAGAATGAACAATTTTCCCCCACAGGTGCTTGATCCCCAGCTGCACATTACGAAAGATCCTCCTATTTCTCTCAAGCCAAACATGCCATAAAATAAAGGAAGGGCCAATAGTCCAAGAAACCTTAAGAAAAGAGGTCTTGGAAGGGGGATGGCCCAGATGGTCCCAGAACTCAAACAAGGAAGAAACATGTTAGCACGAGCATCCCCACACACTCCACCAAAAGTGCCAAATTTGCTTGACAAAGGAGCACTGGAAAAAAGGTGGGAAACAGTCTCTTCACTATTGCGGCATAAGACACAGATGGAGGGCCCCTAGAAGCCTTTCTTGCAAAGATTCTCCCAAGTAAGACAGTGATTGTAAACCAGAATCCAAAGGAAAAAGTTACACTTAGACCAAGAAAAGCTACTCCAAGCTTTCTTCCACCAAGAAACCTCCACCTCGCCAAACAATTGCTTAGTCAGCGCAAGGTACCCTGAAGAAACATAATACTTGCCAGAAGAAGCACCTCCTGAAGCCAAAACATCAGGTTCCTACAGAGAGCTGCACTCCCTAGAAGCCAAGATCTGAGAAAGCTCCAACCAATCCCCCAGAGAACCACCCGACGGCCAATCAGAAGAATTCTTCCATCTATAACCAACAACAAGGCCCAGGTTATGAGCCTCCTTATAATGAGCCACCTTATTCCATCCAATAGAAATGAAAAAATACAAAGAGGCTGTAAGTGTGGATCAGTCTCATAACTATCTACCATCCTTGAATAAGTCTCATGACTGTCAATAGGCTTTATGCTAATCTTACTACTATCCTTGAATCAGCCTCCTTCTTAGACTGTCAATAGGCTTTAGGTAAGACTGATGATACTATCATGAGTCAACCTTCTGGTAATCTATTAGGATATACCTCAATTACGAAAGACTGTTAAGTCCTGCTCTGTTAAGAGACTTAATGCTTCAATGGTTAAACTGAAATACAATGACCTGTTTCTAATGTAATTTTGAATTGCAGATATTCATATCTATTTATGTACAATACCTCTTTGGTCAATGTATCGATTCCATTCCTTTGTTCTTCATTCTTTCTGCTTTGTGATGTTGTGCTTCACTGTGTGTCGATGTTTGCAGAATTCTTTAGCTCTCCCTTAGCTTGATTGATCAGGACTGCATGAAGTTTATCCTTCATCAGTTTCTCCTTAGCATCTTCTATCAATTCACTCCCCCATGTCTGAGTGTATGTGGAAATGAATTATGATTGTCTCTTATATAGACATGATTTTCCATGATTCTTGATTCTTGATTCTTGATTCTTGGTGTGAAAAACAATCCAGCCAATTTGATTTACAACTTTAACTCTTGATTTATCTCATAGTTTTCTTCTTGCCAACTGTATAAATCATATTTAAATCACTTACTTAATTATGGTCGAATAAAACAAATAAAACAACCAGTTAAGTCTTTCTTAAAGCTTTGCCAGGTAGATATTTTGTCATTTTCTGATCTCTCTGTTCTGTCGGTCAATTCTGCAGTTCGTTGCCGGTGACAACTGCCAGTTCCATCGGTGTTTCTTTAGTTAGCTTCGGGATCTCCGTCCGTCGGGCATCATTCGATCTTTCTCATCGGGCAACAGTGTTTTTATCTCGTCAGGCATCCTGTAATTCTGCTTCGTCGAGCAACACTGTCTTCTGCTCATCGGGTATCACTGTGACTTTATCTCTGTCTTTACCGATGGTGTGCACTCCGCCGGTATAGTCTATCACTTGGTGAATACTTGACTTTTATGTGTTGTTGAAGGCATAACCTCTATTCCATTGATTCTCTGAAGTCTTTTGCATTATGTATATGACCATACAGATGATATCAAGTTAACATCAATGACAATACAACCCATTAACTGATTTAATGTCTTGCATCATCTTCAACTTAACATTATCAAGTATTCAATCAGTTACATGTCATCAGCCATAGGTGTTCCAACTAGTTTTGAATATTTCATCTTGAAAATCTTGAGAACTTCCTTGATGTATTTGGATTGTGTGATGTATATGCTTGCTTCCTATTGAAGAATCTGTAGACCAAGAAAGAATTTGATCTCTCCAAACATTGACATTTCAAACTCTTTGTTCATTTCATTAGAAAATAATTTGCATAACAGATCATATCATCAAAAAAAAATTTAGCAATCAAAATGTTATCATCGATATCTTCTTTTAAATACAGGTTATTGTTTTCACTAGTTCTTATAAATCCAATACTTATGAGATGGGAGTGAAGTCTTTCGTACCATTCTCTTGGTGCTTGTTTTAATCCATATAAGGCTTTGTGTAGTCTACAAACCATGTTTCTCTTCTTAGGATCAACAAACCCTTCTGGTTGTTCAATGTATACCTCTTCTTCTAGTATTCCATTCAGGAATACAGACTCTGACTGCGACTTGACTCATCATTCTTTTTCTGATCTTTATTTCGGCCTCCATAAGACCGTCCAATGGATCTTCCACCACGACCTCTTCCACCTTGATTTCTTTCAAACTTGTTGTTCAGCTTCTCTTCCACCCTTAGGGAAAACTCGTATGCCTCTTCAATATTGGTCATTCTAACCAGACTCAACTCATCATAAATACTTGGTCACAATCCATAAAGATATCGGGCAACTTTTTCCTTCTTAGGTTTTGCATGACCTATTCTAATAAGGATCCGGTAGAACTCTTATGTATACTCCTGCACAGATTTTACCGCTTGTTTCAACCCTTGCATTTTCCTCAGCAGGCCAAGCTCATAATCAATGGGAATGAACTTTCTCTTCAAATTCTCCACCATTCGGTCCCATTTTGTGATTTTCTCCTTTCCTCTTCTATTCCTCTCCAACTGAATCTCCTTCCACCAAATTTTTGCATGACCCTTAAGTTTGGCCTTCGCAAATTTGACCCGATCTGTATCTTCGACATCTTCATATAAAAAATATTCTTCTAGATCATTGATCTAGTTGATCAACTCCTCTGGGTTAATATTTCCCAAAAACGTGGTAACTTCAATCTTGGGTCTCTTTCCAATCTTGGAAATGGCCCTCAAAATTCTATCCTCTTCATGATTTCTAGGTGCTTCTGGTACTTCCTAGTCACCTTGTCCTTCTTCTTTGGATTCCTCACCACTTTAATCTCTAAACACAATATCATTCCTCTACGAAGATCCTCTTGCAATGCTTTCACTTGTCACTGGAGGACTCTAAAACCCTCTTCTGTCACACCTGCAACTCTCTCGCCATGGTTTCTTCGTGGAGGCATTTTGGCTCTTATGACGCGAACCCACAACCACAGTCGTGGTTCAAAATGCCCCACAGTCAATGATCTATCTACACACTCAGGAACTGCTTCTCTGATACCACTTGATTAAGGGTGCTCCCCTTATCAACACAAACACAACAAAATTGAGAATAACAAGATTTGCAAAGACATTTATGAGCTTTCTATTATCCACCATGAAATGAAATTACAATATTATGAATTATAACATGCACCTCTAGAAATGAAACATGCACAACCACATGGGCATTTTATTACAATAATTTGCAAGCCAGAGCCACTGGCTGCATAACCCAGAACTGCACTAGACAACCCTACGGACCTTCAATATATAGACAATCAGGTAGCACATCTTTCGGAGACTATAACTCATCAACCGTTGAACTGGTGGGCCACCGTAACCCCATTTTGGATATTCCACGAAGTGCTCTACAACACTTGACGCGGGCTTGCCCAGTCAACCAAGGTTTTGACCCCATTTAGAGCTTCTAAAGCCTTCAAAACAGAGTTCACAATTTCTGTACCCTGCTACCAATATCGAAAATATACAATATTTACAAAACTAAATTTGATCTGGCAATGAAACTTTACTCGTGAGATGATACAATCAAAGTGAACCTCCAGGGAAGAAAATAGAACATTCTGAACTCAAATGGAAAGCTTACTAAAAATATTAACTTTCTAGAAATGGTAACTCTGCTAAAAATAACCCTTATTGAAAAGAAACCAGAAAATATTTTTGGGTGATGCAAGATTGCTCTTACACCCAGGATGCTCATGCATGAATAGATCACTACCAAAACTATGCACAAGACTAGTAGAAGAGGTCAAAAAAGATAGACAAAATGAAATACTCACCATTAGGGAGGAAACAAAAGGGAGTAATCCATTATTGAGTCTAGGGGTAGGGATGTTGCTACACTCAACTCCTTAGCAATTAGAGGTAGGTTCTTGGGCCATGAAACTGGTGGGAGGGGTGTGACTATTCAAGACGACGTTAAGAGGATCCTTAGTAGTTTTATGAGAGATATCAACTTTGCCAAATTTATTAAGGATAATGAGGGAATTCCTCTTAATGTGCCCTTCTTTGCAACATAAGGAAGCATTTAATCCTCCCAAAATTTCAATGCCACAAAAAAAAGAGGAATTGTCTAGGTTAATATTAATAGAATTAGGAATTTCAATATTATATGAATGAGATATCAAAACCCTAGCATCAAGATGAGGTAGAGTTTCCCTAGATTTGTCTATCTTAAGCACATTGCCCAAAGAGGAAAGAAGATTGGGAATGAAAGCTCACATAACAAGAGAAATATTTTATACAATTAAACAACACAATCATGATAGTGCCAACACTTTCTCATTAATGGCTTCAAGAGTCCATTTTTGGGATTTTAATGTGTATAGTAAGAAAATGGAATAAATTCCATTGTGGACTAGTTTAGCCTTCCAAGTAAGTGGTTTGGGGTCATGTCAAGCACCTTGAATGGGTCTTTGACTTAGATATGGCTTTCTCCACTATTCTGCCCCATTTCCCACTTTTATCTAGCCTGTTTCTGACATCCTAAACTGCAAAATAGAGATTTTTGACCTCAGGGTGAAAATCAACCTTTCTGGGTCAAGGTCGACCTCGACCTTGACCTAGGTCAAAATCAACCTTTTTCTGACCCAAGGTCCAAATTTCAAGTTTCCAAGGTTTATGGATGTCGAGCTTCGGAAAATTTCATTTCCCGCTTCCAAGATGACTATTTTGGGTTCCGAAACGATGACTCTTAAATTAAATTTAATATAGGTCTACTTCTAGGGATACAGGTGTAATTGTAATTTAGTTCTCCTATGTAGGCCTCTCTAGAAGATTGTGTCCTAGATTTGTATATAAGGAAGCTTTCTCCTCTCATTTTCTATAACTATCCAAGAGTAAGCATGATCTCAAGCTCTAAGTGAAATCTAGATGTAAAATACAAGCTAAGAAGTAAGATTTGAGAAAAGCATTCATCTACTCTGAAGCATTCAAGCATCTTCAAGCATTCAATTCATCAAGGAGATCCATTGGTAGCTATTGAAGGATTCAATCTCTATGGATCCCTCTTGTTGAAGATTTTGTTAGAATAGTCCCAAGGATAACTGAGAGGGGGGAGGGGGTGAATTAGTTATCATCTATTTGAATTATTTTCTTCACCTAATTATAAATTAACATAAAGCAAATGCACATTAAGATAACACAATAGTTAACACAACAATTTTGGTTACGGGGAAACCAAATAGGTAAAAACCCCGGTGGGAATTAGCACCCACAAAGAACTGTACTTGAGTATAAATATCCCTATTAGGAGATCTTGCAACCCTGTTAGGAGTTGTTGTTTACAATACAATAATTACAGTGACCTGGTTAAGGGCCTGATCCTGTTAGGAGTCTTTTACAAATAACCCTGTTAGGGGTGAGAACTCACTGTCCAAAAAGATCACTGCTAGGATGATGAAGGCTACAACCTTCAGTAAAACAGATATGCACTCTATCTGATAAATGAACTATTTGAGTAGACCTGCTATCTTGATCAATTCCAGTTTATTGTATGCTTTCACTTCTTCTTCACATAGATCTTTTTTTGATCAATGAAATATATTTACTGTCCCAAAATAATGGACATTCTGTTCTGTACTTTTTCTCTCTTCTCTTATCATTCACACTTAGTGTTCACCAAATGAACTACTATAATTATCTTCCCAAAAGATGTGATCTTTGTCGGCTTTAGGAGTCCCATCAATACTTCTTTAGTTGGCCACATCAAGCACACAACCTGATTAGAACCACGCAACTCAAACTGAATAGACGCGACACTTCACAAAGTCGGCTCCACCAAATCAACTCCAACATCACGATTATGATAGAACATGTTAGGTGCCTTTAGATAATTATCTTTAACTAATAACTAAACATGAATACAAACACGCATATCCCAAATATAGGCGCGACTCAAGCAATAATGTAATTATGTTAGATCTTCATAGATAATCTTCAGTCACTGTAACTGTCATAACTGATTAACATAACTCAATTGAAACTTCATATTTGACTTGGTGTGAATGCACATAGCATCTAGAACATGTATACACCATGGAAATAAAGACACATAGCTCAAAACATCTATACTGATAATTGCATATAGAACACCACTATATTATATGTTGTCATCAATGACAAACATACAATCAATTATTTGCACAGAGACAAATCTCCAACAATATCCCCCTTTCACATTGATGGAAACATATGATATCATCAACTCAAAGTGTCTTCCTTATTTTTACAATATTCTCAATATCCTCGTCAAATGTTCCTCTTCACTGTTGCTTCTCTTCTGACTATATACTCCCCCTTTGACATCAATGGAAAAGGGTGCCAAACACTATTAAGTGCAGGTACTACTTTAGAAGTAGAGTAGTCAACCATTCATCAGTCACCAAGGACTGATGTTCTTTGCTACAAATTCTAATCAGACTCAAGAAAGGGAATTACTCCCAGCTTCTCCCTGAGATACTCAAAAGTATCTTTTGATAATGGGTTTGTAAAAATATCTGCTAATTGATCTTTGGTGCTCACATAATCCAACTTTACTTCTCTATCTGCAACTTTTTCTCTTAGAAAGTGGTATTTAATCTCAATGTGTTTTGTCTTTGAATGCATCACAGGGTTCTTTGACATATTGATAGTGCTAGTGTTATCACAGTGAATAACAATAGGATAATCAATCTGAATACCAAAGTATTTAATCATCTGTTTGATCCAAACCATTTTTGAACAATTCAATGTTATTTCAACATACTCAGCTTCTAATTTTGACTAAGAGATACAATAATGATATTTACTTGTCCAAGTGACCAACCTGTCTCCAATAAATATTGCTCCTCCTGATGTGCTCTTTCTGTCATCAGCACAACCTGCCCAATCAACATCAGTATACACATGAAGTTGTTAGAAACATTGAGAGGGGGGGGGGGGGGGGGGAANGGGGTGAATCAGTGTTTGTCTATTTATTATATTTAAGCAACTTAAACATAAATAAAAAATACATCCAATGAAGCTCAATACAACAACACAACACATGATATGATTAAGGGGAAACCTTGATCAGAGGAAAACCCCGGTGGGAATTAATACCCACAAATATTGTACTAGTATAATGAACCTGTTAAAGTTTCTTTGCCCTGTTAGAAGTAGTCTTTACAATGAAAGTACAATGAACCTATTAGAAGTCTTTACAAAACCCTGTTAAAAGTATATGGCTCACTGCCAGAGCTCACTGCTCAATAGGATGAAGGCTACAACCTTCTGATAGTTGATATACACTATATCAAAAGTGAACTGATGTGATGACACTCTTGTCTGATCAGTTCCATGTATGCACTGATGCTCTTACTCTCTTAAATAGATTTATCTCATACTGACTTCATTATACTGCCTTCTATATCTCTCTCATGCATATTCTTTGACACTTGTAATATACATTTACATTACATATTTATATGTTCATGTTCAAATAGACGCAACTCAAAACAAGACTATAGTCGGCCCTAAAAACATAATACACAACGCTTCCAAACAAATTGGCTTAAGCATGTTTACAAAAAGACTAAAGACATTATTAAAAACATATAATCAAAGGCGCTTGGCCTTTACACAACAAAACAATTCACGCTGATCAAAACACTAGTCGGCTTTCATGCTCTGTCTTCTAGACTGCTGGTGCACTGATCTATCTGTAACTTCTCCGTACTATCATTCCATACCATGCATGTCTGGACTTAGTATGTACATGAAACCTAGAACATATATCTGAACGTGCATACTCTGATTCAGTCGCTCGCACATGTGCTGATGTGCTGATCGCTCTATAACTCTGTCTGTCCTGTCTTCCATACTTAGTCATTTTATCTTCTAAGTTTACTTAGACAAAAGCTTAGTATGACTTTTTTGCCATGATGAAAACATAAAATAAGTCATGCATCCTCAGGTAGTCAACTTTCCAACAATCTCCCCCTTTGTCATTTATGGCAACAAAGGCATGTGGCCAAGTTTCTCAAAATGACTTAATCACAAAAAAAAATGTCTATCATAGCATCTTTTAATATATACATATACTGCTCCCCATATATACACAGTCTCTATTACTCCCCCTTTGACATTAATGACAAAGGTGTCCAAAACTTGTAAGTCTTCTAGATACTTACTCCATGTAAACATCTGGGTACACAACCTGAAGAGATTGGATCTCTTTTTTCCAGAATACCTTCATTGCATCAACTGTCTGAAGATGCGCGCATAAGGCATATGTTAGTTTCTCCATCTTTATCAAATCTATGCAGGGACCTTGATCATATGTCACAATGGTGGCATCAATCTATTTGATGTTCTCATTCAGAATTGCTAGAGAGGGCGCAAGTGCATTTCTCAATTGAGTTTTTTTTACTCTTATGTTATTGATCTCCAACTTAGCCTTTTCAATTTTCTCCAACTGACCTTGATAGACATTATTATAGATGTTCATGTCTTGTGTGGATGTCTCAACTGATTTTCTAATACTGTCCACCATGATCTCTGCCTCTTCTATCTTTTTGATATGTTCAAAGTTGAATTTTACTCTGTCCATGTAGTTTTCTATAACCTTCCTACCTTTAGCTGCCAATTCTTTCAATATAGATTGCCCAATCTTTAAAGATTTTAAGTCTAAGGTAAAATTCCTTACCAATTCATTCATTCTCTCCTTCTTATAATCATCTTCTGCAATTCTAGTAGCAGAGTCTACTAGGTCTGTAAAGTGTGCTTTGAAGCTTGTTAGAATGTTGTCGACATCTTCAATATATTGAATTTTGGCTACTTTCTTGTCTGCAGGTACTAGATCATTCAAGATGTTTACTGATTCCAAGAAAAGAGGGCTCCTCATAACCTATTTTTCTTTAGTCTTTTCCATAGCTAGAACGCTGATCTTCATCAAGTCCTCTTCTCCCATGCATCTAGACTTGTTGAGTCAGGAGTTAACCTTGACAACAATGAAGTAGATGGTAAAGTGGATGGAGTGAATATAGTATTTTGACTGGTATCCATGCATTCACTCTTTACTGGTATCTCCTTGACTGGTGTCTCATTATCTTGAGTATCTTTCTCTTTATTCAAGTCTATTGGATCATTGGAGGGAACTTCATCTTGTTGTACAAATGTATCATCAATGCACATCTCTTCAGTGCTTAAAATGCTTTATCAACTTTGTCCATGTCATTGTTAGATGTTGTCATGGATATTTTGATATTATCAACCACTATAGTATCTTCTGAGTCTTTTGTTGTATCATAAGTTATCGACACTAAGGGCGCTAAAACCTGTGGACCTGTCATAGGTGTATTTTAAATCAATGGTTCTGTAACCTATTTGGGAGGAGCTGGAGCTACTTTTATTGTAGGCACCATTGATGGATACATGTGTCTATCCATAAACATTTGTGCAAAAGATTTTTCTGTCTCTTTGCCAACTAACTCGTATTCCTTGTTCATAATATGAAGTGTCCTTGTCTTAGTTTTGAGATGAGGCTTCACCAGATCTAACAAAATTTCCTTCTCATCATGTGAGCATACAAGGAGAAGATTATTCAATGTTTCTTCTCTTATCCTCATGTCTTCCTCAATTGCATGTCTCTTCATTATTTCCAATATGTTCCATAACTTATTAGGTATCACTGTCTTAAGTTCAAGAATTGACTTCTTAAACTTAATCATGTGAGAGATGATCATAGAATGTATCTCTATTTTATCAATCTCTTGATACTTGTCCTAAACCTTAGCAATTGTGTCTAGTCTTCCTTCATTTACAACCCTATTCTTTAGGACATTTAGACTAGGTCTGAATCCTACCTCAGGAGGAGCTTGAGTGTGCCTTGCTGTGCTTCATGTGTTCCTTGAGGATGGGTGATTTTTGGGCGCTTGCTTCCTTCCTCTATACTTCTTACTTGGTATAGAAGGTGGAGATGAGTCTAGGTCAATGGTGGTAGAGGGCGCAAAGGTGCTCTCTACTTTCTTCTTCTTCTGGATGTCATCAGTCTTCTCAAGTTATTTGGCTATCTTGGCTTCTCTAG
>MU226020.1:460560-475196 GCA_018584345.1 Thuja plicata
AAAATCAAAAACTTTCTTTGAATCAATGCGCTGCTCGCACATCAATTCAAAGAGGGGCAAATGTAACCACCTAAATTTGGTCTGTCGCAACTATAGACCCTATTTACCCTAAGTGTGATCATACCCTTGATTTATGTCCAAACGACCCTGTTACTGCTTGGCATAATTCTTTGAATCAATTTAATATCCTAGGTTATTTTTATCACTGATTTATATTAACTATTATAGCCATACAATTCAAATCAATTTTGACCAATCAAATCAAATCAAAATCAAACAATCATCAGAAATTTGCCCCCAAAACGTCGGTCGCTATTTCTTTTTGTTGAGACTAAAATTTTCCTTCCTCCTTTTCTGCTTTTGCGACTACTAATTTGCAACGTCTGGTCTACAACTTCTTCAAAACCCATTTTGTTAATCCCCGTTGCCTTTTCTCGCAAGCTTTGTGCATGATAAAACGAAAGGAACGCCACTTTAATGTGACTCTACTGTGTCACAATTAATCAAAATTAAATGAGAATGGATTTCCCATATCTCCACCGTGTTCCTCATACCATTCAAGCTCCACCCAATTGACTTGGAAATCATGAAGGTAAGCTTCCTCTATACTCTACAAAGCTTTGGATGCCTAGCTTGCTATCCTATCTCCCATTGAAATGCCCTCCTATAAGTTGTGTTTAATATTAAATTTTTTAAAACTTGACAACTTTTATTTAACAATTTTAATGATTTTGTTAAGTTTCTAATCTCGTGTTGTATTGTTAATGACTTCATTCGCAATGATTTGTGGGTCACCTTCTAACTGTAAATTTTCAATCTTTATTTTTCTTGTGAAGTTTATAGTGAGAAAAAATACCTTTCCCTTTGCCTTGAGCACATTAATTATTTGTCTCATCTTCCAATTTTTGAGGTCCCAATGTCAGAAAATTCCTATTCTCATCTCTCACAACACATCTTTTTCTCAACAACCACAAGTTTGTTTGATCCATTCTACATTCTTCTGATGAGTAGAAGAAAGATGAACCCTTGACACCTCATTTATAGACAATTTTATTATTGTAGTTCTCTAATTTTATTTTTATTTTTAATATTAAATATTGAATAACCAGTACAAGGAGGCAAAGCCTCAGCAAAAAGTTGTCACCGACATAGGACAACACAAAGAAAAATTATAAAAAGGGGTGCAAAAATGCACAAAAGAGTGTTATACGCTAGAGTATCATGAAAGGAAAGACGGTATATAACAAGTATCAAAAGAAAAAAATCAAAATAGGATGCCATCATAGGTCTCCACCCAGGCAGCCCAGTCCTGGGACCCTCCATCCAGACAATAGTCTTCTGGCTCTGGCTCTGTGTCAGTATCTCCACCTGCTCATAAGATGGCTCCTTGTTACTTCTTACTTCCTGATTCATCTTCTTGAGAGCCTCCCAAAGAAGGAAAGTTTGTTCATGTTACGCCTCCATTCGTAGCCATATTCGATCTCATAGACAAACATGGTGGCATGACCATCTCTTGGGAACCTCGGGAGCTGTTCCTCTCAACATTCATGGTGAATGAGACCTGCACAACAATTTTTAAAAAAGTGAGTCTTTGAAAAGACTCAATAAGGGCCCTGGAGTGGCCATCAAACCTATCAACATTCCTAATTTTCCATATGTACCATAAGATGTTAGAATATAAGATAAACCAAAACATATTGGCATCCTTTTTTAAACTATGAATGTAACCATAAATAATTTCCATAATATTCACAAGACAAGGAATAGAAAAACCAAACATTAACCATATTTCCTTAGCAATTGATAAATCAAAGAAAATATGCTTCCCAATCTCAGGAAGTTTACAAATAGAACAATAATCAATAGAGTCAAGAATCCTCCTTATAGGGAGCCTGTTGAGAATCAAAAGCCATTTGAAACACTTGTTTTTTGGCTCAATCGGACTTTTCCAGATTCTGCTGAAAGTTTTCCAGCCACTGCATCATAGATATATCAGAATACCACATACTGTTAACATAATCAATAATGGAATTATCAAAATTCAAGATGGAATAGATATTCTTAGACTTAATTTTAGTTAAAAGAGTACCATCAGCCCAATTGAAGGACAAAAATCTATGAGAGTCAACATCACAATCTTTAGGAAGACCAAAGATAACACAAGCCTTCTTAATCAAGTTGTACGTTCTTTTTTGGGTTGGGGGAGATTGAATTTAAAGCTGAGATCTTCCCAAGAAATAAGAGTATCATGCTCCAAAACATCAATGAGGTACTTAATTCCTTTGCTGGACCAATTTCTAGCTGAACATCCCTAAGTAAGGGCCAACGGTTTACCAACGTGGAAGAGGTTCCACCAAAGGGATCTATCACGATGAATAAGGTCGCCATTGCAGATACTAGTGTTGCCCACAAACCCTCTAACCTGTTCCCATGCTTTCCAAATAGATCTAAAGATGCAAGAGCCTTGGACAAAGATAGGATATCCTCCAGCCACAAGGTCAGTGAATGGTAGCCCTTTCCAAGACTTATCCTTCTTAGGGACAACCCTCTCAAATGTTTCTTCTGATTAAAACTTTCCATGGTTCTTGTCCTTCAAAATCATGAAAGATCCATTTGGCAGCTAGGGAAATGCCTTGGGTCTTAAGATCCTTTAGGCCGAGGCCACCAAGACCTTTATCATTGTGACAAATTCTCCATTTAACCCATGTAACTTATTATTTTCTTTACCATCATACCAACGGAAGCGTGTGATTGCCTTTTGGATCTCAAAAATCCAGTAATTGCTAAACATCCAAGCAGAAGAGTAGTAAATATTATAAGAGGACAAGATTTTCTGACAGATTTGGACCCTGCCAGCCAAGGAGAGGAACCTATTATTTTGTTTATTGAGTTTCTTGACAAATTTTTCCTTAACCCAAAGCCACATGTCCTTGAGGGATGGGGAGACAGAGAAGGGAACACCAAGGTATCTCACAATTTTGCTAGGCTCACCCCATTGGTAACCAAGGTTTCTAAACCAGTCGGGGAGGGTTCTCTTTCCAACATAGGAAGGTGGAATTGGAGTGAGAGATTCTAGCTCCAGATATATATCCAAAGATCTGAATATTAAGGCTAAGGTTATCCCTATTTTTTTTAGAGAGCTCAAGAAATAGGGTCGTGTCATTGGCAAATTGGATATTAATCAACTCATTATCATCAGGGAGTCTAATCCCAACAACTTTGGGGGAGAGGGAGTCATCTCTAAGGAGGTAAAACAAGGAATCAGAAGCAATAAAAACAAGAGCAGGGGCCAAGGGGCACCCCTGCCTTATGGACTGATAGAGAATGATGGAGGGGGATAAGGAACCATTAACATCAATATGAGAAGATGCATCTTGCAAGAGTAGCTTAACAAACAAGAAAAAATCATTGGGAAAGCCAAAGGCTTCAAGCATCGTAAGAATGAAATCTCATCCAACCCTATCATAGGCTTTTTCAAAATCCAAGTGGAACATATCAGCATCTTGATCTGAGACTCTAGCCCATTCCATGGCTTCAAAACTAGTGATAAGATTTTCAAGGATATACCTACCTTTAATAAAGCCAGTCTAGGTGGGGCAGATGAACTTAAGAAGGATTGTTTCCAACCGAATGACCAACATTTTGGCCAAGATTTTGTAGGACACATTAAGCAGGGTAATGGGCCTCCAATTCTTAATGAGGGCCTTGTCCCCATAATTAGGTATAAGTTTAATAATGCCCTTGTTGATGCCATCCCCAAGGGAACCTTTTCTCAAGGTGTCATTGTAGATATCCAGAAGCTTAGAACAGATCTAGTTAATGTTAGCTTTATAGAACTCAATAGGGAGCCCATCAGGCCCCAGAGCTTTGTCATTGTGGAGAGAGTTGATAGAAAATTGGATTTCATCACAAGTAAAAGGACATTTTTGTAGGAAAGATTCCCTCTCAGAGATCCTTCTAGGAATGATGGCCCGAAAATCAAGCCTAAGAGCTTTGGAAGAGGCAGAGTCTTCCAAGGTGAAGAGGTTCTGATAGAACAGCGCAAAGGCCTCTTTGATGTTCTCTAAGTCAAGCACTTCTTTATTATAAATAATGATTCTATCAATCTTCTCACGACTATGTTTTTTCTTAATCAGGTTAAAGAAATTTTTTGAACCTTTATCACAAAATTTGAGCCACTAGATGCGGGCTCTAACCATGGCCCCTTTGATCCCAACTTGCTAATGAAGCCTAAGGGCATCCCTAGCTTTGGAAACATGGATGAATCAGTTAGGGAAGGAGGGATTTAGTTGAATTTCATTTTCTAGGTTTAGGAGATTAAGACTAAGATCTTTTTCTTTAAATATGAAGTCTTTGGCTCTTTTTTAGCCAATGGTTTCTAGGTGTTTTTGCCAGGAGACAATATTATAATTCCACCTGCCACTATGGGATGCTAGATTTTGGTTATCCTTGTTGATAAGTCTAATAAGATTAATAGCAGCCACGACATCTTTGATGCAGGCAGAGATGGGGTGGTCATCTGAGAGAGTGTAGGGCCAAGCAATAAAAAGATTGTTATGTTCATTTGGAGAGAAAGAAAAGACATTCTTACTAGCATAAAATTGGTCAAGCCTACATTATATCCTACTAGAGCCTTTTGAAAATTAAACCAGGTGCTCCAAAATCCCCTCAACTCCACCTTGGTTCCAGACAGAGGATCAAAAAGATCCTTCAAATACTTTATTTTATCCCAATGGGCTTTTTCAAAGCCTTTTTCAATCAAAAAAGTTTCATCCCATTTTATCCTCACAGTTCTCAATCATGTTAAAATCACCACCAATGACCCAAGGAATATTAGGTAAGAAAGCAATCCAATCCCACAGGGTACTTCTTTCCTTATAGTCATTGGAAGCATAAATAGAGAAAATCCCAAAGAGAGTGCCATCAATATTAATGGAGGCCCAAACAACCCTGTTACAGGGGGAGAAACCTTTGTTAATGATATGATTTGACCATCTAGAGCTAATGAGCAATCCAACACCACCATTACCTTTAAGGTGGTTGGAGCAGGTTTTAATAGATTCTCTCCAAATGAAATTGAGGTAAGAATCCAAGTTAAAGTTAACAAATTTTAATTCTTGAAGAATCAAAAAATTGAAATTAGTATGAGAGTCAAGGAAGTGTTTAACAATCTGTTTTCTATCTGGAGCTTCTAGACCTCTAACATTCCATAAGATGTACTTCATGGAAAATAGAGGAATTTATAAGATTTTAGCAGCAGGTATGCTGCTATCACTGGCAGGGGGGCCCTTGCAATTCTTATTTTCACTAGAGGGGGCCTTATTCTTATATCCCAAAGGTCGACCTATTCTATTGGGTTTGGAGCAACCCTCAATGGGGTCATCAAAGTTTTCACCAGAGTCCTCATCCCCTTGTGAAATAATCCCAGAGTGAAGTTCCACAGGGGTAGAGTCCTGGACAAGGGTAACATTCACATCCAACCGAGGTATTTTATTGGAGGACAGATTAGAGGGGAAGAAGGAAAAGTTTCTACCACCATCAGTATCTGCAGTGATGACCTAAATCATAGTGTCATCATCAAGTTTCTTAAAGAATTTCTTAGGAAAACACCCACTAGATGCACTAATGGTGCCAATACATGGGGTGGGATCTAAGCCTCTGAGGCATTCAAAGAGAGCAATAGACCCTGGGGAAAGCACAGATCCATCACACATATTAACACCACTACTACACCTACCTGGGGTTTCAAAACTTTTTATAATATCCTTAACCTTAGAAAAATTAGTATCACCTGCAGGTGGGGTGAGTTTAATGCCAGAGTTGCCAGACCTAATTTTGTCACTGGCAAGTTGTTGCACATTTTTCCTTCTGCTCTTTTTAGACTTATTTGAGACCATTTAGAAACTATCACCTTGATCTCCCTCAGGGTTCTCAATCTTATCAATATTAGGGAATCAGGATGGGGGAGCCGTATCAGATTGAGACAAATTAGGACATGGATCAATGTTGGGTTAATTCTGTGACATAATAGAGGTTGAGCCTATGACAGTTTGGTCTCTAGGACAGGTGGGGGCATGAAATTAGGCTTCTTGGTGTTAGTTTTATTCTTCTGAGAGTTTAAGTTAGAGGGTATCTTAATTAGAATAGGGAAATTTTTGTGGATGTGACCATGTTTCTTACAGAGGAAGAACGCATTTAAACCCCCCAAGAATTCCAGTGGGCAAGAGAAAAACTCATCCTCAATAGAAAGATTGAGCGAGTTAGGCAAGTCAATTCCAGGTTTTATAGATATAGGAACCCTAGAATCAAGGTGCGGAACAAGCCGTGGAGAGTTATCCATTCAGATGAATTTACCAATGCGCTCCATGATTTGTGTAATGAATTTCCACAAAAAAGGAGGAATGCATTTTATAATGACCCACCTAGGGCTTGATAAAGCCAGAATTTCATCAAAATTCGCCTCTGGGGACCAACCTAGGGCATGAAAGGCAGTTTTCCCAACATTCCTATAAATATTTGTAAGAACTTCAAGCTGAATTTCATGCGAGTTGAATAAAATAATAAATAATCCTTTGTGAATTTATCTACAAAATGAAATTCTAAACCCTAGTTTAAGATTCCAATAATTATAAAACCAGTCATCCATGAACTTGCGAGGGCACTTTTCAATATCAACGCAAGCAAAGAAAATCGTAGTCTTTTAACCTAATTTTTTCATTAGCTATTTCATTGGCTATAGAAATATTAGGTGTACTGGAGATAGATATGGAGTCGTGGCCAAGGTCCATGCCTTTTGGACCCGCTCCATTAAACCCATCGATGACGATGAACCTTGCATCTTGAGCAATAGACGAAGACCCCACACTAACAGCTTCAGAAAATGACTTCTTTGGTTTCAATGGGGGTTGTGAAGTAGAGGATGAGGGGTGAGACTGTGGGCTTCCATCAGTCTCAACCTCCATGAAAGAAGAAGGTTAAACACTCCACACGCTCGGCCAGGCAAGAAATTAAAGGCAAAGTGCAAAAAATAAAAGATATTAAATGAGAAGCAAAGGGGAAGATAAACACAAACTACGTAGAGGAGGGGACCCTCCTCCAAAAACACTTTGTGCCTCCGTATGTAGAGTCAGCGCCAAATCATCAATTTTGAAGGTGAAAATGCAGACCAATCAAAATTCCCTAATATTATTTTTTAACATATCAATTAGGTTAATTTCTATTTTCTATATTTTTAAAATATAATCTACATAAAATATGACAATATTTTTTTTAAGATTATTACTGTACTAGTATATTTACAACTAGCATACCTATCTTTACAAAAAATATAGATAAAGTACACCAAAAAATATCATATTTTTCATTAGTCCACTAGAAATATTATTATATTGTAATTAATATTAAATTATTTATAAGGTGATTATATTATATTTTTACTATATGTTTTATTATATTTTTACATTTTTATTAAACTACATAGAAAAAAATTGAGTGCCAAATTATTATTATGTTATTATATTTATATTAAACTCTTGACAAAAGAAGACTACTTTAATTATTAAATTATCATATCATTATATTGTATTTTATATTGTATATCATAAAGTGTCACAAACAAAACAAATTGAATGATAATATAGCACCACACTTTGAGTATAAGCATTCAAAATATTAATATATATTATATTTTATTTAAATTATTTAACAATATTAATACATTTTTCATTAAAAAATACAATACTAATATTAATAATATAATAAAAATAATATTATTCTAAATATACTAAAATAGTAAGATAACAAATATTATAATTATTATTTGTATATTATTTTTATTATAATTTATATTATATTATATTGAATATAAAATATATAAAAATAATAAAATTACACTTAATACTTTATTCCAAGTTGTCGTTCAGATACCAATTAGTCCATCGACGTTATGTGGGAGCCTTGCTCCCCAAATTTTCTTTTGTTCAAACAGACAGAATGTTGAATACATTGTTGCCAACCAGCCTCCACGTAAATCTGAACGTGGTTACTCTAGAAAAATCATCACAAAAGCTAAAGAACAATTGAGTAGCTTGTTGTGATTTAGCGTGTCTTTTCCTGAACAAAGGAAATCAGATTTGGTGGTTCTCTTTCTTTTTAGCATGGAAGGTAATATACGGGCATAGGAAGAGGAGTTAATCCACTATTCTTCTTTATGTTGTCAATTTATTTGACAATTTGTTTAATGTTCTTAAATAATTTAAAGAGGTGAATAGTCCATGGAGTACCTAAAACTAGACTATTTTCTCATGCATTTGTCACAAAATTATTCAAAACTAGGCATTGTAAGTATTGTTCCAATGGTATTAAAGATAGAGTAGAATGTATAAGAAAAGGTCTGATTTAGGTTCCTTTTCGCTTTGATAAAACCATGAAGAGACACTATTTATTCGATTCTTTCTACCACATCTTACAAGAAATGAAAGTAGAGACTAAAATTTGATTTAAATATCTTCAATAGAAGGGAAGAAATAAGGAGACAATATTATGAATTCAAGATCCCATTGAAGTATCTTAAATTTATCAACTGTCCCAAACAAGTTATTTAACCTGTCCCACATTTTTTTAGGAGTTATACAATTTACAAATGAAATCACAATTTTTTAGGTACATGGAGCTCAATAATGCTCATTTCCTCATCTAATTTACAAATTGCTTATGCATTGCATTCATTGATTGTTGAGTATTTGCCATAAACCTTAAATGCTTGAAGAAAATTGTTCATACTCCCTTGTGCATTGTGTTTGTTGATTGTATAATATTTGTCATAAATCTTAAATTCTTAAAGAAAATTATGTTATTCCTTAATTTTTTAGGTTTGAAAATTATGTAAAGTTAACAAATCAATTTTTGGATCCATGCTTAGGACATACATAAAGACACCTAAATTGTGTCTTATGAACCCCCAAATTCAATATAAATTGTAAAATGGGCCCTCTATCCAAAACAATAGAACACAGGTTGATTATATTTTATACAAACTAGAATTCTAAAGTTTCTATTTATAGAACAAAATTATTTATATAACCAAAATGCTATTGAAAACTTAAAATTATACAAATAATTGAAATCCTTGTAACTTTTTAATATATTTTTTTAAAAATTGTTAAAATTTCATAAAATGTGATGAAAGTTACGACCATTGAAATTTAATACAAAACTTGAATTTGGAGGCTAAATATAGTTTTAAAAAAAATAACACAATTAGGGAGAATGGTCTCCACTATTGTCCAGTGGATGTAGCCAAATTTCTAGCTCAACTATTTAAGTTAGAAAAAATCTTCTAGTTTGAAAGTTAAGACAAAAAGAAAAGAACACTGGGCAATTACAATAATTTGTAGCATAAAATGATAAATATTTATTTATAGTTATAGTGGTTATTAACAAACTTAGGGATTACTATTATGGTTAACTATTGAAAAAATTCATTAGTTGTTAACAATGACACTTAACATAAAATAAAAACTTATAGTATTAAGATTACAACAATATAAATGCATACAATTTATTAATAAAATTGTAAAGTTTTTTGGGGGGTTACGCCAAAGGTATCTCCATGATCTAGCCTAGCGCACAACCTTCCTTACCTTGGTCTTACTTACTGCCAAGTTGGGGTGAGACTAATCCTCTGAGGATGTACCAAGCCGCCCACAAGCCAAGTGCATCAGGAATAACATTGTAAAGTTATTATTAAGAAAGAAAATTTTATAGAGGCTAACAGATAATTATATATAGGTCAACAATTAATCTTAAAGTTCTTTTACTTTTCTTATGAGGGCACTATGAGGTTGAATTCCATGATGGAATTCATTTGCTGACTTAGGGAAAAGGGTGCTTAGTTGAAGTTGTGGGAATAATTAGGCATGTTGTTGACACTACCTTTAGTCTGAGGCCCTTGGTTGTGAAGGTAAAGGTCACAATATGTGGTTAAAAAACCTACACTAATAATGAATATAATGAAGAACTCAAACCCTTTATTATTGCCTTCATTTATATATACTATGGCCTATAAGAGCAATAATTAAATGGATAATTTCAAAAATGATGATTGGTAAAAAATGTTGCACTATATCTATTACTAGCCTGACCTAACTTTGGTTCAACACACAAAAGAATATAGTATTCCTCTCATTTATAAATACTATGGCCTATAAGAGAAACAATTAAATGGATAATTCCAAAAAAGGTTGTTTGGTAAAAAATCTTGCACTACCTCTATCATCGGAATGACCTATTTTGGTTCAATGCACAAAAGAATGGACAATTACTGAAAATGAGCCTTAAGATGTAGGGTAGATAGTAGATATCAATAGAGGCTAAAGAAAAAAGAGGATAAAAAGACATAGCAAGGTCCAATCAATCCTATAAAGAGAGCTATGGTGATTTATGAGTAGGTCATTTAGGGATAGAAAACATATGTAAATGAAAATACCTTATATTTTTCCACCATGGAAGAAAGACATGGTTGCAAAATGCTAAAAGAATACTATATTTTGCACTAATAAAATCTATAAATATAAAAACTTCTATATAAACCATATGTCTTCCCATATAGTGAATGTAAAGGCCTAAATTTTTTACAAAAAAAGCTTGGGAGAAAATTGAACAATTTGACAAGGGTTTCTAGCCGATTTGGACCCTGTAATAGAACATTAGGTTCATTTGGCTCTATAATATACCTATGATAAGACTAACTATGTGATTCAACTAAAATTAGGAAAAGAAGTATAATTGATGACTCTAATACTAAGTAGTTAGCAACAAGCTAACTAGTCAGCCCTATGCACTTCAAGATTAAGGGAATAATATTATTTTCATTGCATTGAGCCTAGTTAATTAAGTGTCTTTGATTTTTTTTAGATTGAAACCATGACAAGCACATCTCAATAAACAATTAGTAAGTCGCAAGCTACCTACTCAACCCTATGCAATTTAAGATTAAGCACAAATAACATTATTTTAATTGTAGTGAGCCTATTTAATTTAGTGTCCTTAGATATTTTAAATAACATACCAGTCAATAATTAGTTAGCAACAAGCTAACTACTTAGCGCTATGTACTTTAAGATAAAGATAATAACATTGTTTTAATTGCATTGAGCCTATTTAATTTAGTTCCTTTGAATGTTTTTTAAGATTGAAACCATGACAAGAACATTCAAATCAACAATTAAGAAATTTGATGACACTAGTTATGAATTGTGGAAATTTGAAAAATATCTATTAGATAAGAGGCCTCGATGGAGAGATGTGATAAAGAAAGAACAACCTATAGAAATGCTAGATCAAGACTAGATGAATCTTGGTTAAAAATAATGTTAAAGAAACCATTAAGTTGTATTTATTTGACTCTATCCTCTTTAATATTTTTGTGGAAACCCCTACCCATAGTTTGTTGATAATGATATATAAAATGTATATCAAGCCAAGGGTATAGTAAACTAGCTTTATTTCACAAGAAAATTGTATCCATTGATAATGAAGTAAGGAGTCTTGATAGATACACATTCACCTTATTTTATAATAAAGTTGAGTTAGTTAGAAAGTATTGATTCTAATCTTGCTAAGTACAATAGAAACATTATTCTAATTTTGTCTCTGATTGAATCATGGGAAAAACTAATTATTGTTATTAATAAGTGGTATTGTAAATTTTAAGGGCTTGTTGTCACTTTCCTATATATATATATATATATATATATATGGGAATGAAATACATAGATGGGGCTTCCAAGGATACACTACATGTCTAGTAAAAACCTAAAGAAATAATGTTTTTGATTAAGGTAAAAATGGGTTTTGAAGGGGCCCTGAAACCCTGTACACAGAAGGAACTTAAGATAGAGCAGTAAAATTTCTCGTAACATAACAAGCCAGCTTGTACAAAAGGCCTAAGAGAAACACACTAACCTAAAACTCAGAAAAAACACTTCCAAGCCGCAACAAAGAATGAGTCAATAGAGATCAACAAAGGAATGAGAAAGAACTATCCTTTCATCCCTTACTTATGGGACCGAAGGGTCATGTCAAAAGAAGAAGAGGACCTCTTAAAATTTTTGTCTTTAACAGTGACCCAACTATCTTCAACTCTAGCAGCCTTATCCTGCCAACACAAATAGTCTAAAGCTGACAAACCAACACCCAACAAAGGAATAGAATCATCTAGTGACACTTCCAGCACAGGGTCAACCTTAGCCCCAACCACAGATCTATGAGTTAATAGATCTGCCAAACCAAAGCAAGTAGAAGCCAAAACACCAGCAGGACCAGCCGAACCGGCGCCCAAAGACCCACCAACAATAACACCCAATGGAAAGAGAGAAGGTTTGGATCTAGCAAACACAAACCCACCAGCAGTAGCAACATCCATCAAAGAGATAATAGATTTGGTTCCAGCAGACAAAGAGCCAAAATCAGTAGCCACGATAGACCCAGCAAGGACAGTAGGAGGTGGAACAATATCATCCTTCTTCCCAGGCTGAGAGGAACCTTTTAGAACTATGTAATGTTGAGTGTAAACACCCTTCCACCAAGAGGGAGATTATTTATTTTTCTTAGGGTCCAAGCCACAATAAGATGAAATGTGACCAGTCTTAAAACATTTTTGACATCTAAAGGGAATACCCTCGTAGTCAAGCTGCTAGATCCAAGATCCTAAAGTCAATTCAATTTTGATTTCAGCGAGAATACCCATCGAAGTGCCAAGTTCAACTAAAATGCAAGCATAAGTAGAATGATATATATTGAAGGAATCATCATCCAACAACAAAAAATCCCCCAAAGGCTCACCCACTTCCTCAAGAATGGAATCATGCCAAAGATGAAAGGGGAAGTTAGAGTGTCTAACCCATATAGGGATATTAATGACGATTTCAGATGAAGGATTAAAATTCAGGTGTCAGGGCTTTACCATAAGGATAAATTTGTCATCCTCCCAGAAGAAAAATTTATCACACAGGATCTTAGTTGTATCCTCAGCAATATCAAACTTTGCAATGAAAAACCCTTTTCCATTGGAAAGATATGAACAGTACCTTATAGCAATGGTTTCCATTTACGAGTGACCCAATCATTTAGAAGGGGGAGGCTAGGTTAGAATCCCTGAAAATGGAAAATTAGTCCGTGAGATTTAAAAACATCAGTATTGTTTGCCAAATCCCCTTTAGCGTAAGGAGAAAGCTTAACAGTGAGAGATCCACACATTGGAATCAGATTAGAAGCCCTAGGTCCATTCTCAACCACATTTGAATTAGAAATGATCTTAGCAAAAGACTCCCCCAGTCCCTCTGAGACCTTAGAAACAAGGCCTACAGCCCGAAAACAAGAGGTGTCATCCGCCGCTAAAGAAATAATGTTACAATAAGGAAACATAATAAATTTTAAGATAAATCGATATTAAAAGGAGATTTACAAACTCTTAGAAAGAGAAAACTAAAATATTGGAATTAGAGGAAATGGAGCCATTTTTAGAGGGAATATATAAATGGAAGTTCTTTGGGGGGATGATTGAACCATTGAAAATTCCTTTAATGATGACATATAATGTAAATGGAATTTTTATTTTTTCTAACATTACTACTATTAAATTATGGCTTATTCATTTAGGTGCTTCATACTATATGAAATTTCAAAAGGAATGGTTCTCTTAGTAAAAAATTATGATGGAGGTGAGGTATTCCTTTATGACAACGCACATGGTATTATTGGTGAAGAGAGGCAAACATTATGACACTTGGCCATAATTTAATTTCTACATCTCATTGGCTAAAACTAATGGTGATATAACATCAAAATATATGGGATAATGCTAATAAAGGCCTCATTTCTCCACCAAAGTCTTTCAATCCTTCTAGCTTAAAATAATCTAGAAAACTCTCTAAAGAGATGTAATCTGTAAAAAACAACCAAACATTAACAAATTATCTCTTAGAATTTTGTGGCCCTAAGAGTTTTTTTGTTTACATCTATAAGTGGATTTATGACCCAATTATCATAACATGTCCCATTCTCTCTCAATCCTAAATCATTTGACCATGTCAACAAAAAATATATATTCTTGAAATGTTGTAAGCATTGGTATTTAGTGTAAGGGTGCCAAGTGTTGCATTTTTTCTACACCTAATGAGACGAAGTCAAGGGTACAAACACATAAGGTGTGTGTAGGAATTATAGTTGAGTTATATTTGTCATTGAAGTCTGATGCAGTCAAGGACATTGTAAACTTATAGAGTCCAACCAATCCTTGCAGCTAGAGTCACACAATAGAATCCAAAAGAAAACAAGGAAACTAAATGCAAGATCAACCTCCTTATTATCATAAAATGAGTTGAATGAACAGTTGCAAGCATTGATACATTCTAGGCATACATGCCTGATTATAACCTCCAATAGGTTATATTTTTATATGATCTACAATCAGAAACAAATACATGAACCTTCTGTAGGTACTTTCTTTCGTCCGATCTATATCTCAAACTCCTACAGGTGCTAAGGTTATTTTCTGCTCTATCTCTCTCTTCTCTCTTATGGAAATCAATTACAAGAATATAAATGCCTTCGCAAACATTAGGTTGGCCAAGAAA
>MU226020.1:500767-542557 GCA_018584345.1 Thuja plicata
GACCCCTAGAAAGACCCCATGACCCCTTTTGACCCATTTGAATGCTCAAGTGTGTCCCAAGGGGTCTTAGGACCCCCTAGGACACATTTGAACATTCAAATGGGTCAAAAGGGGTCATGGGGTCTTTTTGGGGGTCCTAGTATGCCTTATCATGCATTAGGACCCCTACGAAGACCCCACGACCCCTTTTGACACATTTGAATGCCCAAGTGTATCCTAAGGGGTCATAGGACCCCTTAGGACACATTTGAACATTCAAATGGGTCAAAAGGGGTAATGGGGTCTTTCTTGGGGCCCTACTCTCTCTCTCTCTCTCTCTTAGGCTCTCTCTCTCTCTCATGGGTCCTATGACTATTAATGTATTCTAAGGGGTCCTAACGAGGCATAACTTGTCCTAATGGGTCTTAAGGGGTCGTAATGGGTCCTAAGGGTTCCTAGGACCACTTAGAACCCATTAAAACCCCTTATTAGACACTAGTACACATTAGATCCCATTAGCGTGTCCTATGATGATTACTATGTTCTAAGGGGTCTTAAGAGGCCCTAATGTGTCCTAAAGGGTCGTAATGGGTCCTAAGGGGACCTAGGACCACTTAAGACCCAATATGATACATTACAACAACTAAGAACCCTAAAGAGTGTCCTTAATCAAGTCAAGGGCTTAAGATTATAATCAATAGTCCACTGAGAATCATGTTCAAAACAATGTGCTGATTCCTAAAATTTGGCCAAGTCTAAAATTTCCTAAAAACCCTCAAAATCTAAAATCTTTATCTTAACTCCTATGAAGCTGAAACCACTCTCAAACATCCTGGAAGTATATACATAAAATTTAACTTAAGTATAAGAAAGGAAGAGTATGTAACTTATACTTAAATGTTACATTTTATGTTTTGGCCTAGTGCTGAAATTGGTCTGGCTGGGCCTGTTGGGTTTTCTTCCTCCCTCCCTTAAGCATTTTTCATAATGTTACATAGGGCATGTGCCCTAAATGGTGCACGCCCTATAGGGTGTGCGCCCTATTAGTTTTGATTTCCCAAGCCTTAGGCTCGGGAAATCAAAGCCATAGGGTGTATGCCCTATGGCTTTTTGGGGACCAAAAAAAAGTTTGGCACCTTTTTGGTCCCCCATCTTGGTGCACATACCTTGAAGAGTTTCTAATGATATTGCTTGTGGACAACATTGTGAGATCAAAGTGCAAGGACCTTGAAGAAGTAAAGGTGACTTGAATGAAGGAGTGTTGGACCTATTTTTTGAACATCTCCATGATGTTCTAAGGTGTTGATCATGTGGTTTGAGGTCAACCCAAGCCTTGATAGTCTTAATTAAGTTTGAATGTCTCTTTGAAGTTTTTGGTTTAATAGGATTGAGGAACCTATCACATATGTTATAGAATTAACTGATTTCATGCTTTGGAGATGTTCTAGTTATAGAAACTTAATCAATCTTATTCAAATTAATTAAAACATTTTAAAAAATTCCTTTTTCAATTTGTATTCCAATTCCAGATTGCGGGACCCAAATGCAGAATATGCATCTTCCCAGTGTACTAAACAATTCTAACCCATATTCCAGAATTGATTGTCAGGTTTAAAAACTTCTTGAATAGAGAAAATTCTAGAATTAGCCCTATTCAGGATTTGTTAATTCCAGAAACCAAACGGGCCCTTTATGTATATTCAATTATTTTAACTAATTTTTAGTAAGGATAGGTTAGAAAAGTAAATCAATATTAGCAAAACCTGTGGTATATAGTATGGAATTTTCTACAATAAGAAATCTTTTGAGCTTGCATTTACTCTATTACATGAAAGTGCATTCACTGTGAGTAAGGAAAAAGATCTTTCCTAGTCTCACAAAGGAAAACACTTGCGAGTAGGTCAGACTTACATATAAATAAACTACCTAAATCTTTTGATGAATACCTATGCACCTCTAGAATGTATAATTTTAGTAAACATGAAAATTAAAGTGGATGAAGATGTTTGAAGAGAGACCTTTGGCACAACTATTATTGATATTTCACTTTACTTCAACCATAACTTATTATTTAAATTATTAAAGGTAAAATAAGTTTTAAATGGACTTGGAACCATATACAAATAGGTTTTCTTAGGATCCAAAATTTACTTACAAAATATTGCTAAAAGATAGAACATAGATAAAAAAACAACCAACCAACATCAACTCATTTGAAGAAACAAGAGAGTTTTAAAGGAAACCTTAAACCCATTAAAAACAACTGAAGGACAAAATAAAGACAAGGAAACTAAACCACCCTTGTAGCCTTTCAACCAATACAGTCACCCTTGACCAAAGATTGTGAGGAATTATTATGTAGAGAAAACCTCTCTTTCTTCTTCGTACGACCATCCAAAAATGATCATCCTCTGATGGTATAAAGAAAGGGGAGGTAGAAGATCAAGTCGTCAAGGGCTCCAAAAGTCTAGATTTATTGGGATAGAAAGAATAGCTAAATCATCATGCTTGTTGGACACAATACACTCTATAGGAAATTCAAACACACCCATTTCTCAAAATGATCATAACATTGGAAACCAATTCCTCGTTCCCATAATCATCCTCAAATTTATAAAGCTCTCTAATAGTAAGATACTCATGGGGAGCATTTTTCCATCATGTTGCATCACCGTGACAATATTTTAGGTAATTTATAGCCAGATGACCAATAGTAAAAGATCTCCTACAACGAAAAGGAAGACCCTCATAATCAAGAATTTGAGGCCATGGTCTATCCCCAACTATCAAGACAAACTCTCCAGACAATTTTTTTGAGGTATCAATACCTACAAGATCGCAAGTAAAAGTAGGATTATCGTACATAAGAGAAGAATGAGAATCTAACCCAAGTAGAAAGAGCATTAATAGATTCAAAATGAGGGTTGAAGGATGAGAATAAAGGCCTTGGAGAAAGCAAATGCTTACCCCACAACCAAACACCACCTTCGAGCACTCGAGCCTTGTTATTATCAAATTGACAAGAAGCTATGAAAAAATCCCTAGTAAAAGGATGGAGTTCAATCCTATCCTCAATAATGGGCATCCAAGACTCCAAAACCAATTTGATAAAATTTGGAACTAGAGAAGACCATAATTCATTGAACCTATAAGAAAGAGTTATTTGAGGGAAGTATTTATCTTTCATTAACATCTCATGTCCACAAATGATAATAGGGGAAGAAGAAAAAGAAAGCAAGGGTTTACCCCCATGAGAGGGATAATGCAAAGTAGAAGAAGCATTTTTACCACCAAAAGAACCAACCACCTTAGCAAATGAAAGATATGAGCTAGGGAAGAAGTAGGAGCATCCACATGTAGAAAACTAGACCTTAAAGGTGGGAAATCAATCACTACAAGGAAAATATTGTTTGCATGCAATGAGGCAACAAGAAGAACACCAACAAAAACTATCAATGGTGAGCTAATAGCAAGCAAAAAACTAGAACATTCAACTAAAAAGCCTATATCAGATGGCGCACCAACAGTAATAGACAACAAACCAACAACATTTCGTGGAAGGGTTTTAATAGAGAATAGGAAAATCATTTCAAAAAGCTCTGAAAATGTATGACCATAATTTCTTGTTGAGAAGATACATCAAATAATATTTTTTACTCAAATACAGTAAGCAATAAAAAAATCTTTCTATCCTTCATCTAGGAGTTAATCACTCCCATTCTACCCCACTTAACAAAGTGGGGTTTATTAATTAAATTATGTCATTGCAAGTTCCATGTGTAACATCCAAATCCCCTCTCCTCATCATCACTGTTGCCACTGTAAATTCCTCTTTTATTCATATATAATCCTCATGGGTAGAGGGTAGAGAATTTTAAAATTTATGCAATTAACTCAACACATAGTTATCCATGTTATTGTGTGGTGTAATTTCATTATGTTGAAGGTGATCTGTATGTGAATTAGATCAATTGATTTGGTAAATTGATAGTTCACAGCTGCTAAGAGGCATCCAAGGCAATTCAACATGTTTGCCTGTCATTGGATTCTCGCTCAAATTTTTGCCATTCTATTTTTTAATTTTTGTATTCACCATATTTTTATTTGCAATGATATGTTGAAATGTATGCCAAGAAAAACCAATACTTTTGTTAGTTGCGAAAATATTTTCATAGATTACGTATTTAATGTGCCATCAACTAGTTCTACTATATTTAATTAATTTATTCCATGTATATGGGTAAGTGCACCAAGATGGTGTGCAAAAATGTTCCCACCCTAGGAAAAAAAACACTAATAACCTAATCGAGTTATGGATTGGTAATTACCAAGGCTAAATTCAAAAAACTTGATCTTGTTTTTTTACAAAATAACTTGATCAGGTTTGTATTATAATTAAAATATGATCATGCTTATAAAATATAAATTTTTGTTTTGTCGTGGCCAAAAGGGCATTCAAAACCCTTCTTCGTAGGTTGAGAGAAACAATGGGAGCTTAAAAAATGTAGAACTTGATCTTGTTTTGATCAAAATAAAAAATTTATAGCATTTCCAACAAATATCCACCATGCCACATTGTAGCATAGGTTAATAATGCATTTTTTTGTTTAAAATTTAATTGTAATAACAAGTTTTTTATTTTTTATTTTTTATAAACTCATGTTATATGTTCAAAGCACTATCCCTAACAAAACCAACAACTGCATCAAGTCCTTGCAGAGAGAAACCCTCCATCTCCTCAACAACAACAAGACCTTCAAAATGTTGCCCCTCAACAACAAGACCCTCAAAATACTAACCCTCAACAACAACAAGAGCCTCAAAATCCTCTATCTTCTCTAGTAGAACATGTACAAACCATGTTATAATGGTGAGTAAGACTGATTGCGCCCTTGGTCTCATTGGTTGTTCAACATAGCGGTGGTTTGTAACATGGCTTAACTGCCTCTTCTATCATCTATATATCTAGTGGTTGTATCAGACATTAATCAGTTGATCTTTTGGTACAATAACAATTGCTAGTTGTAACAAGTGGTATCAGAGCTTGGTCACAGGTTTGAACCTCATGCTTGTGCTAGGGTGCATTGTTAAAATGGTGAGCAAGCTTGATTGTGACCTTGGTCTCCTTGGTTGTTCAACACAATGGTTGCTTGTGACAGGACTTAACCACCTCTCGTGTCTTCTATATGTCTAGTGGTTTTAACAAGAATTAATAGGTGGATCTTTTGGTTCAACAACAAGTGCTAGTTGTAATAAACCACACATGAGGATTTATTAAATCAACTATCACAAAATGGAAACCAAATTTATCAAATAGTGAATAGGTTAAGGACCTCTCAACATGATCATCATTCATCCCTTGCTACAATAATAGAATCAATGACTGATAGTGCTAAGGTAGTAGCTAAACAAGTTACAAAATGGAGTACATATAGGGATAGATGTTGTGCATTCTATTCTACTAGGTTGTCATATGATGGGGTGAAAAGAAAATTGATAAGTAAAGTATATATATGTTCTATTTTCACTGACTCTAAAACCAATGAGACCTTACCTCTTGATTCAAAGAGGTTTTATATACATTGGTGTAATCACATCGCGCTCAAAAATGCTTTTTAGGATATGTGGTTATGGTCTTTGACCAGCCACCTAGTAACAATTATGAGGTTCCATTATATTTTTAGAGGAACTTATATTGTGATTTTATCCTCAGTGAGCAGGGTGTGTACACCAAGTTGTGGACCAAAAAAGTGGACACACCTTTAAAAAATTTCAAATTTTCAATAACCCGATCGGGTTATTGAAAATTTGAAATCATTCTAGGCTTGGTAAACCAAGCCTAGAATATATTATAAAAAATTGTGTGCGCCTCAAAACCCAATCGGGTTATGAGGAATTTATTATAACCCGATCGGGTTATGAGAAATATATCAAAAATAGAACTGCCTGCGGCTTAGGCCATTTTTAACGCCTAAACCACAGAGCAGAAGTGTGGAGGAGGGTAAACAATAGAAAAACCCGATTGTGCTTTGAAAAATACATGATTTAATCAAGATTTTCAACTAATAGCGCCCCGTAACAAAGGTAAGTTTATTTCTTTTTGTTGTTTTTTTTGCAATTGTAATAAGATTAGGTTATTTTATTGATTTTTTATTTTCTTTTATTAATTTCATTCCAGATTCATCAAACAACCCAAAAAGAAAAAAACAAAATGAAAGACCACCCCCCCATAGAAGCACCATCATCGCCACCTATAGACCCTCAATAACCCTCGCCACCCATAAACCCTCATCCACAATCTCCACCCATAAACCCTCCTCAAAATTCTCCACCTCCACAACCATCGCCACACATACGCCCTCTACATGTGTCATTAGGTCATGTAGATGCATCTCAAGAAGACCTTGTGCAATGCCTTAACCAAAATAGTGCACAAATTAATATATTGGTCAATAGGTTGAGGGCTTTCGGTCTTTAGCATCACTCTACCCTCGCCACTACATTAGAAAAATGTCCAATAGTGCAAATGAGGTGTTTCAAGAGGTGACAAAATGGGGTTCATGGAGGGATAGGTGTCATACATTTTATGCTAATGGTTTATCCTATGAGGATGTGTAAATAAAAGGCATATAAAAATGTGACATATGTGCCCTTTTCACCGATCCTAATACTAGCAATTCCCTAGAAGTTAATACAAAATGATTTCCTATACATTGGTGTGTTCATAGGGAGATGAAATCAACTTTTTGGGATAGGTGGTTCATGGTATTTGTCCAACCACCTTGTAATAATCATGAGGTTCCTTTATATTTTTTGAGGAAGCTATACTATGATTTTATCATTGGCGAGAAGCCGAATTACTTTGACTTTCGTGAGTTCCAGAGTAGAAGGAGAGGCTTTACATAGGATAGACCTAGGGCACATAGGATTACCTGACCATAAGAGAGGATTCATACTACAAGAAAACCCCTCATTCATGTTGTGTTCCCAGTAGTGTTGAAGGAGTCTATGGATATACAAACTCTTCATGCAACAATATCATTGATTGATGTCATTATCCAGCATGGCACTCAGTTACTTGGAGAGGATGGATCAGTGCCACCTCCATCTTCATTAGATGCACCATCTCCATCACCATCAGAGGCACCATTAGGATCATCTCATCTTGTGCGAGATCCATTATCATCAGATACATTTCCAGGGTTAGCCCAGCCTATTGAGCATATCTGCATCAGTTGTAATGGTATATGTGATGGGGTAGATAGCCAGGCGAGTGTGGATGGTTCGACATCCCATTCATGTGTACATCATGGCAAAAGATGTCAGGCATCCACTACTAAGGATGTGGACCTCATAGATGATCTGTTGTCGATGGTGTATTGTTCAGAGCCAACATAGGTTTGTTTAAATTTGTGTTTTGACATTTTATTTTAATTAATTACCTAAATCTATTAAAAGTAAACAAAATTTTATGTATAGAAGAATCTAAATTGATACATGAATAATATGCATTGCAGGGTGCAGCTGGTGGTACAATCACACCAAGGAGTGCTCGTTTAGTATACGTAGACGGGTAGTTCAAACACCTGAGGTAATGTTTTATAAATATTCCTAAAATAGAATACTACGTTATTTTGAAAATATCATATCTTAATAATTTGTATGGTGGTAACTTAGTGTATGTTTGTTTGCTATTTCTTTATGGTCAAATAATTTTTTCTAATGTAATTCAACTCAAGGAATTCACTTCCTTGTCTAGCCATCATGACTCAAATTGATTTGAACTCCCACGCTCCATCCTTGGACTCATTTCAACCAATGTTGAACTCATACATAGACTCATATCTTAAAAAAGCACTTATTGGCTTCTGAATCAACCTTGAACATCATTCAAAACATCCAACCATCATTCTTTTACTCATATTTCTTGTTCAAAATCATGAATACAATCTCTGATTGTTCATTGATTTTTATTATCCTTAATCCTTCAATACACCTCCATGGCCTTCTGAAGACTCCCAACATATATGATGCAAAGGTGGTGGTTGGTGACCTCATTGATCATGTCTAACAACAATACATTTCCTATTTGTAACAAATTCTCACTTCCAAAGCCCCCTCAAGGACTCACCTTCTAGGCTACCCCAAGTGCTCCTAGTTCTTCCCAAACACCATATCTTCAGTCATAACTTCAACCTTAATTTCAACTCCATAAATAATCTCCTTATGGCCTATCTACCATGTTCCATCAACCCATTAAGTCTGGATAACCAATCCCTTACCCAACTCTCACATTCAACCCTTAAAGCTAGTAGCCCACACTAGACACTATTTTTTCCTTTTCTCCAACATTCCCCAAATAAATCAAGAAATAAAACATGATTTAGATACCCTTTTGGGATATTTAAATCCTCCCCAAGATTTATTATATACTCCTTTGGACCATACCCAAGATCCAATACTCATGTAACCTCCAAACTAAGCCTAATTATCCTCATTTACAAAGAAACCCCTGACTCCACTTACTCTCATGACTGCAAATGCTAAAAAAGTCCTTCTAGGGGTTAGGAAACAACATATTTTCAACTCTCCAAGGCTCTATCCTTTATCTATGGCCTTAACCACTAGACCCTCACTTCTAGGATCATACACCTAGGGTCTGATCAAAAGGACCTCTCCAATCCACTCCAGGCCAAACCAACTACATACACACTTCACTATAGACCCCCACATGTAGAATCCATCACAAAACCCCTTCATCCTTGAAGCAATCCACCATCCTTCTCTAACTGTGCCTACAAATTTGTTAAAGAATAGTCTTGTGTGTGAAAGAAGAGGTCAAAATTTTATATTGTAATAATGGTTTGTAAAATTTGATTATAAACTTGTGATAATAGATCATTTGTGGAATTCAAAAGAATCATAATCCTCACTGTAAATTATTTCTTATATATTTATTTGGTTTTTTATAGGGCTTGTTAGGGGCTCAGATTTCTGAGATTGAGGATGTCACCCTTTCTGCCATTGACATGGGCTTAGAGAGCTATGTGGTATCATTTTTTGCACACCTCTTGTTTATAGTTTTAATTGAACGTATGCGGTATCATATTATTTCTCTTACGTTAATTTTGGTTTTGTTAGCCTACTCCACCAAGCTCGAGGTCATTAGGAAAGAGGAAGAAATCATCGGGGACATTGAAACAAAAAAAGGTAATTAAGTCCAATTTAAGTATATTTTTTAAAATGTATTATGAACATTTCAATGTAGTCTATATTGATTAATGCACTTGACTTGTTTATTGTATACATGTACAATCAATTGGGTTTCACTGAAATGATGAATGCCACAGACATTGCTGATGTTCAGGAGAGGGAGGAGGTAACATGTTTTCATATTTACTTTCAATTGCATTCTTGTTTGTTCAAAATATTTTAGAAATCATGTTCCTCTATTAGTATGTCATTTTCTATGAATTTTAATATAGGAATTGGTCATAGTTGCCTCAGATGAGGTGAACCCTTCTCCACTTCCTACGGATCCCTTGCCTAGCACAGGAGATCCAGTTGTGATATGCATTTTCTTTTCTCCTTGTCTCTCCTTCCTCTATTAACCAAAACCAGGTAACCCTAACCATCACAACTAATCATAGAGAAAACACTATCCCTAAATATTATGTAAACCCAAACTATAACCATAATCTCAATACCAACCCTTAACCCTAACCATAATCCTAGCCAAAACTATAACCTAACCCCAACCCTAACTATAACCATAAACATTATATAAACCCTAATACTAAAAATAACTCTAACCATAACCCTAAACCATAACCCAAACCATAATCCTAACTCTATCGCTAACCATAACCTAAAAATAAACCCTAATCCTAACATTAACTATTTTTAATCTAGGAATGATTATAAATGTAATTATAATGAACTAGCCCCAAACCTAACCTAAACCCTAAGGTCATGATGTAAACTGTAATTTCAACCCTAATCATGTCACCCTCTCTCTAGCCATACTTCTTGAATACTTAGCGCCCTTCTACTTAAGGCATCAAAAACCTTATTGCTTTGGCCCTTCTTATGTTTAAGGGTGAAGGTATAGGACTACAGATACTCTACCCACTAAATATGGATGTGATTTAGTTTATCTTGAGAATTGAGGAAGCTCAAAGCTTGATTATCTGTGTAGACCACAAAGTCCTTAAGCAAGTGATAGTGCCTCCATTTCCTTAGGGATTGAACAAGAGCATACAATTCCAAATCATAATATGAATATCTTCTTTTAGCCTCATTAAGCTTTTCACTGAAAAAAGTCACAAGTCTGCCTTCTTGACTCAATACTGTCGCTACTAGAATATTTATTGCATCACATTCAAGTGTGTGTGTGTGTGTGTGTGTGTGTGTGTGTGCGCGTCTGTGTGTGTGTATGTGTGTGTGTGTGTGCATGTGTGCACGTGTGTATGTGTGTGTGTGTTTTTGTGTGCGTTTGCATGTGTGTTTGTGTGTGTGTGTTTGTGTGTGTGTGTGTGTGTGTGTTTGTGTGCGTGTGTTTGTGTGTGCCAATGATTATACCCTCTTATTAGAAGATTCTTATTTTATTTCCAAATATGCCCGATGATTTGATCCTATGCTTTATCATAATGACAAGAATACATCATGCAAGTTTAAAATATGTGCTTCACTTATATGCATTATATGCATATATTTTGGGATGACATATCCAATTCTCTAACCATATCTCACTATCCATCTCTTGGTGTTCCCCTCCATCTATCTTACCTCTCTCTTTCCCCCTCTAGTTCTCTCATGTCTCTCTCCGCTTCTAGAATCCTCACCTCTCTATCTTCCCCCTCTCTAGTTCTCTTCCTCCCTCTAGACCTCCCTAGATGTATTCCCCTTACCTCTCACATCCTCTTTTCTCTCCCATTAGCTCTATATTTCCATATCCCTCACTACATAGGGTTTAGGGTGAAATATTTAGGATAGATAGGGTTAAGGGTATTTCCTATGTTTATACCTCTCTCTCTCTCTCTCAAGTGTTTGAGAGTACTATGTGATCCCTCATGTTTAAGTGAAGTGTTGAAGAGTAGCACGTGATCCACTCATGTCTTTCTAATGTGGAAAATACATTGTGTTTTCTAATGGAAAAAACAAACACATGTCAAACGGACAAGAAAAATTCTCAGTGATGCACTTATGTCTTGTTGATGTGGAAAACACCTCAAGTTTTTCATTAGAAAAACTCAAAAGAATATCTTAGTGATGCACTTATGTCATGCTAATGTGGAAAACAAATAATTATTTTCAATGGAAAAAACAAACACATGTCAAATTGATAAGAAAATTTCTCATAGATGCACTTATGTCTTGCCAATGTAGAAAACACATCAAGTTTTTTTATCATACAAACTCAACAAAATATCTCAGGGATGCACTCATGTATTGTTGTTGTGGAAAACATATAATACTAACCCTAATGTAAACCCTCAATCTAACTATAATCCTAACCATAACCACTATCTATAACCCTTATGAGAACCCTAACCCCAACTATATTAATAATCAATCTTCCACATTTTATGCTCTCCACTTATGTTGCTTATTTTATAGACATAGTACTTATTGGTAAGGTTTCCAATTCTCCTCTTCCGATCTTTGAGATCTTGAGTGTGGAAAAATCTAACTGGAAGGGAATTCAAGATGTTTTTTACATAGGTGCTCAGTATGAGTTTTTTTTCTCTATTTGATTCTACAATGCATAGAGATGAGGTTCGTAAGTTTAAGGGATGGTTTGTAAAGGGTCAAGATTGTTTACTCTTCCCTGGGTACCGAATTTTAAAGTACATGTCAATTTGTGTTGATTCATGCCGGTTTGGATTTCCTTTCCTTCTTTTCCCCTTGAATACATAGATCCTAGAATTAGTGAAGTCCCTATGAATAAGTTGGGTATCTTTATTAAGCACGATCTTATACCCTATGAATTTTCTCATCTTACAATTAGGGTTTGTGTGCTTCATAATTTGTCCACTCCATTCCATGAATCCCTAAACATAATGTCCAAATGGGGAGTGTGGAAGTAGATTATTCAAATCCAAGATGAAATCACCATTGAAAAACATGCCAATCACCTTGTACACTTTAACACTCAATGCTAGAAGGTTCATCAATTAATTATTTTGTGAGTAAGGACCATTCTATAAATCCATCTCAATGTACTTTCAGACATAGTCAAAATTCTCCTATCACATATCAACATGTTCATAATGTGAGTACACATACGCATAATGAGATTCCTAGTCCAATGAACAATTCTTCTCAACCGAAAGCTATAAGTTCTTATCAAAAGGTTACTAAAGGATCAATGAGTTTATCTATGCTACAACAAGTGCTCTATTAATTTATTTTTAGTTGTAGGATTTTTTTTAGAGCAAGGTTTCCATTCGACTACTTTTCACAATAGTTGTCATTCAACAAGAAATTTAATGTTGGGACCAAAGGGTGATGGGCATATACACAATGCATTTTTTTTGATGATTGTAGAAATGCAATTGTGCATGATCTAATGTTTCAAAATAAATTGATTCATATTCCATCTTTGTCCACCATCTCCAAGGGAGCCAAAATATCTGAGAATATATTAGAACATATGGTTGATTCAACGTTGAGGTCACTTGCTTCTGACATGATTGATGAAATTGAAGTAGAAGAGGGAGTATGTGATAATTATGTAATTCCTCACCTTGCACATCAGATAGATAATGTAATTTTTTTATACAATAGGTTAGCCTTTTAGAGTAAGGTTGCTAAGGAGGTTAGTGTTTTGGAACATAATTTTCTAGACATAAATGAGGAGGAATCACCACTTGATCAATGTAATATAAATCACATGGATGATATTACGACAATGGATGTCAATACTATTGAACTTATTATTGTGGAGGGTCAAATCATAAAGGACATTCTATTAAGAACTGATGATGCTCCTAATCAAAGGAATATAGAACCAGATATTGAGACATTTGATTACTCTCAAATTCTTTCTATTTCACAAACACTAGCAATATCCAAAGAAGAGAAAAAACACCAAAAACTAGAGGGAGGAAGTCAAAAAGTGCAGAGGATAGAGAGGAGATAGACGCGGGTATTCAGGCTACATTGGATGAAAAATTCTCATCCCACAAGAGAATGACAAGGAGAAGTAAGGGTTCTCATTGTCAGCAATGAAGATCGCTACAGGGACTGTCAGAGGATTAAATGCCTCTAAAAAAAGAAACAAGATCAAACAATAGTTGGATTATGCCGGGGTTCCTCTTGAGTGATCATAGCTATGGTGTCGCCTACCTCTTGAATGGGTGGTTGTTCTAGCAAAGGAGTGTGAAGATCCTGTGGTACCTCAAAACTAGGTATGTAGTGTTCTCCTTGATATTCAAGATTCTCTGTACCAATATGTAGTAATCTCTCATAAGGCCATGGTTCCCATATTATCTCATCTGTTTTATCACTTTCTGCTTCATAAGGTGGACTCTGCTTTGAAGTAGGTTTGTTGGATTGAGTAATAAAGCCCAGTCCTATTTTATCTCTGTTGAGGCGAAACTCCATGGGTATGTGTTCAATGATCCCTCATCCTATGTCATTTAGAGGTCCTTTTTTCTTTGTAACCCATTTGTTTGAGGAAATCATATCCCTTTCCATATTGTTCTGGGGATATCTTCACATGTTTGACCTCAGAGTCCACCGGTTCTCCTTTGTAAAGCCAGTCCAAGACTGCCTATTCTTCTATTTTATCTGAAGAAGATGTGGATGCCCTTATCATGCTAGTTGCCTTGTGTACTTCATGCTCTTTGAGTGCTAGAGGTGTGAATGTTGACGAAGGTTTTCCATAGGATCTTGGTGATATCGGAAGTTCTTTCAGTGAAGGATTCAGGTCCAACTTGTACTCTCCCATACTTGTTTCTTGAAGTTTTAATGTTTTGCTAAAACCTTTCATAACCATGTCCTTGGTAGTTTTAGGAGAAACTACGTCCATAGCCTCCTTGTTGTGTGGGATCAAGCTACCTTCTTTGATATTGTTGCAAGTGTAGTTGGCATCCGCAGGAATTGTCACCTCTATCCCATTATGTGGGAACTTGATGCATTGGTGATAAGTGGACGGTATAGCTTGCATCTTGTGAATCCATGGTCTTCCTAGTAGAATGTTGTAGGCCAGGGGTAAATCCAGAACTTGACATATGACATCCCTTTCAATCGGCCCAACTCGGATGGGTAGATAAATAATACCTCTGGAGGGTATTTCTTCCTCATCATAGGCTTTGATGGTTATTTTATTTCTAGAGTCAATTGTTTGCTCTAAGAGGCCTAGCCGCCTGACTAAATCCAGTGTACAGATATTCAATCTGGCGCCTCCATCTATCAATACGCGTCTAACACGGGACCTATGAATAAGGACTCCGATATGGAGGGGTTGATTGTGTGGATGGGTTAATGACTTGTCGTCCTCTTCAGAAAAGGAGAGGTAATGTGGTGCAGAGATATGATTGACCATCGCTTGAAACTTGTCTATATCTATATCCTTAGGAATGTTAGCAGCGTGCAGAGCTTGTTCTAGGATTTCTCTATGCACAGTGGATATCTTGAGTAACTCGAAGATGGAAATTTTGGCTGCGGTTTTTTGCAATTGGTCTACCAAGTCATATTTTTCTCCGGGAATAGTGACCACATGTTTTGTTGCTGGTTTAGGAATAGTGACAATAGGAACCTTGGATGTTGATGTTGGTGTCAGTTTTGGAGGTCCCTTGATCGTAACCTGTGCTTGGCTCCTTGTTACAGCATTTAAGGAGGATGAAGCACCTTTAATTGTGATCACGTTGATGGATTCAGTTTTAAAATCAAGCATATTGATCACATTGTCATGTTTGGAATAGGTGTAGTTTACCTCATAACCTTTCCGTTTGGATGTTTCTCCTTGATTGTAATTGGGAAAAGGTTTGTTGAATGTTGTATGGTCCTCATTGGTAGTATGCCCATTGACCTTGATCTTACCTCCTTCAATGAGGTCTTGGATAACGTGCTTAAGCTTGAGAGAATTGTTATTTTTGTGTCCCTTGTTTTTGTGGAAAATACAATAAGAGTTATCATCCCACCATCTAGGTTTGACCATTGGTTCCCACGGTTTTGAATCAGGAATCGTAAGAACTTTGTTATCCACCAATGTTTTCAAAATTGTCTCAAGAGGTTCCCCCAAAGGAGTGAATTTTCTTTGGGGTTTTGAAGTCCATGTGCATCCCTTGTCATTGTCATTGTTCATTTTGGGGACAGGAGGTGTTACTTTAGCCTCTTTGCTTGCTTGCTCGCCATTGGTTAAATTGAACGCTTTGGGTTTAGAATTAATGTGAGAGGCATCAACTACTCCATCATTAACAACATTTTTGTTTTTCTTCCACCATTTAGGCTTGGAGTTTGAGCTACTACCTTTGTTCTCATTTTGAAAGGTGATCTCCCCTTTTTGACCATGACTTCCTCAATACGGAGGGCATTTTTAATCATCCTATCGAAGCTAGAAGAGTCTTGCATTTGTAGAGTATAGCTCAATTCTGGTATGAGATTATTAACGAAGATTTCCATCTTCTCTATTTCGGGAATGACTCTTGAATAGCATGTAAAGATCTTCCTCCATCTTTGTAGGAAGTGTGTGAATGATTCTCCAGTTTTCTATTTGGTATTGCATAGGTCCATCATAGTTACGTCATGCTAGATGTTGTAAGAGTAATGTTGGATGAACCGTTGCATCAACTCCTTGAATGTTTTGACTTTAGGGTTCAATTTTGAGAACCACTCCATAGAATTTCCTCCTAGACTTCCTGGAAACAGTCTCATGAGGTAAGTGGGTTCGTGCATGTATTCAATGCTTAGAGCATAGAATTCTCTTACATGCTCATGTGGATCAGTTTCTCCTATGTATTTGTGATACTTTGGCCTTGCCACATTAGGAGGAAATGGGACCATACTGATACTCTTATCGAAAGGAAATGGACAAATGGCATCCAAAGAGTATTTTTTTTTAGGTTTGTCCTTCTCTTGTTTGAGGTTTGTGAGCTCCGTTTGCATCTGATTGAGCTGTTTGGTAAGGATAGATATGAGGTTTGGTACTTCCTTTTCTTTGAGATCATCCACATTGTAATCCTTGGGTAATTTGACACCCGTGGATGCTAGGTGGAGGAAGTACTTTTCTTTGTCATCACCGATAATCCGTTCCAATAGCTTGTGGATTCTTTTACTCTGTTTGAGTTTCTCATATTCATCTTCAGGGATCTCTTCCTCACTATCTGACCCAAACGAATTATGTTCAAACTTGGGTATTTCTTCTTCTTCCGTGCCTACGGATTGTGCTTATTTTCCATCATCATAATCCTCAAAGGCCTTACTCCATTCGTTAGTGTGGCTATCCATTTGAGGTGAATCAAGATCAAAAAGGGAACTGCGAGAAGTTTTTCCTTGAAAGTGTGGTGTTTTAGGAGGCACTTTTGATCCTTCTGTTGTGTACTTGTTGCATCTCATGTTAACCATAAAGTTTGTTTCTCAACCTCGTCAACGTTTCCCAATAGTGCAAGCAAGGGTTCTAGATCGTTTAAGTGGGTGTGTCTAGGTAGAAGTAACTGTTTGTTGTTTGATGGATGTAAATGATTCCAGCGTTAGAGGGTTAGAATGCCCTGATAGTGAGCTGGGAACCAAGTTATTGATAGAGAATGGGTAGACCACATGTATTGAACCGATCGTGAAAGACTGACAGAGCATGCAAGGTGGATGTTTCAAAAGTTTTTGAAAATAACAGTAGGGAAACCAGAAGAGACAACAGGGACCAGCTAAAGAGAAAAAAGGGTACTTAAAACAATTGAGACTTTCTAAGAAGAAGTGCTAGAAATGCCCACTGTCCTGAATGCGAGCTCCTAAATACAAGCATCTGACGACACCAAATGCGATCCTAAAACTTGGAGCGTTCCTAAAACCTAGATGTGACTATATGCTTGACTAAATGCGATCCAATGCACTAGATACAATCCTAAATACAGGATATGACACAGGAAAAATAGGATGCGATCTTATGATGGTCTTGTCTGTTTTGGTAAATTTTGAAAAATGCATTTTTGAACTGCATGAATTTGTTTGTTTCCATATTTTGTCAAGAGGTGTTTGTAGGACGTGAAAAAGCCTTGTACTCTAGGGCTTGAAATTTGTTGATTGTTTTTGAGGAGCTTATCTTTTTAGTGACATTTTTGACGCATCAAACAGTTTTGCATTGTTAAGAGGATGAATCAAACATGCATCTTTTCCTATTCTCTAGGTGGAGGATGAAAATATTTGCTCGTTGACTTAGGCACACACTCAAATGCTAATCAGAATACAGCCATCACCAAGTACACAATGGCTCCAGTCATGATGATGTATTAGCTGACTCCAAACGCAAGTGAGGGCACGATATGATGAGTGTCTTGGGGCAATTACTTTTTTCCTTGCACAAAGATTATCACCCTTTCGGGGATGAATCAGGTATTCTTTCAGTTGAATGTGTTGTAGATTATTGGGAAATCCATTCAAAACTGTCCCCCATAGAATTGCACAAGGAAAAATTGAGGCGTATAGCCCTATGAGTACCTGAATATATATAGTCTCGCAAGCAAGATTCAAGCGGCTCCACTCTATATATACCCCGATATGTTCAAGGAATGATGTCAAAATTCCAATAACAAAACTAGTTTCATCTTCCGAGGCTTTGGCCTACAAGGAAGCAACTATTTGTAGTGAGTTGGAAGGGTCGGCATAAGACCTGTCCTCACTTGGGTCATTCCCAGGAGATTTTTTCCTCAACTGACAGGCCCTCTACTATTAAAATATCAATAACTAGGATTGGCGAGCTTAGTATTTCTAGATTTCTGATTCTTCAAAAGAAGAAGAGCATACTCTCCTAGTCCATGCCGTTTTCTCCTCAAACACTTAAAACAATGTTCTTTCCCTCAAGCTATGTTGAGCTCGATTTAAGTGTTCCTATTTTAATGAAAACAGGATGCTTGAAAGGGAAATTTGCCTTGTTCAATTAACCACAAAAATTTAGTGAGTTTGTTTTGTTCAATTTCTGATCCAAAAGTAATTAAATGATGTGTTTGTTCATTAAGCCCACATGATTTAGTGATTTGTGTTTGTTCAATTTCTATCCCAAAAATGAATTAAACAGTGTGTTTGTTGTTCATGTACTCCCTATTTCATTGTAAATGATAAGACATCATTTGATTTTTTGATTCTCCTCGAAAGGAAAAGAGCATAATATCTAGTTGTCTTAGCAAGTAGAGAAATGGTTTTATGTTTTGGAAAGCAAGGAAATAGAAGTCAAGATGGGGTTGGCAACCTGCGAAAACCACGTTAGTATTTATCTAGTCTAACTCCATGAAAAACCTCCAAATATGCCCTGCAAACACTTATCAAGCTGCAAAATACCACAAACACCACTTTGTCAAAATGTTAGGATTAAGTAAATCAAATGCACAAGCTTTTAAATCAGATACGATCTTAAAATTTCACTAAATGCGATATAGTATTTGGGATGCGAGCCTATTTACCAAATGTAAGCCTTTGTTGACCGAATACGAGCCAAAACCAGATACGATCCGGGAAATCCTAGATGCGAGCCAGAATTTACGCCGTACAATGGCGTATCTGGGATGCGAGCTTGCAAGATTAAATGCGATTTTGTGTCCGATTTTTGAGCCTGCAAATTTCCAAAAATGTGTTAGAAATGAGGCTAAATTGAAATTCAAGCCCCACGGTGGGCGCTAGAAATGTGCGTGTGTATTTGGGTACCTGATGAAAACAACACAAACACTCAATAAGTCATTGCATTAGTCCAAAACTGACTTATTGCCTGCTAACTAGGAGGAGTGTAATTAATAACATATTAGCCCTCAGAATATGCTACAAATCAGTGACGAATACAACCTAGCATGAAGGATTTTAGTTTGAAAGCAAGTTAAAAGATGGAAAAGCATATATTCTAGCTCTAAAAGATGAAATTAAAACAACGCAAAAGCATGGAATAATGAGTGAAATGTGAATCTAGGATGAATCCAACAACATAACAATGTAATTTTGATCTAATGTGAAGGCTTATTTGCTCTCAAAATAGGCTTCTATTTATAGAAGAATGTGAGAGAGAGAGAGGGGGGACAAGGTGAATTTATGAGTGAAGGGGTTCATTAATGAAGGTGTAAGAGCCATTAATGCCCAGGGCATTAATAAGGCATGGGAGAGACATAGGATTAAGGCATATTTCATTAATAAGAAATTAATGAAGGCCTTAAAGAGGCAAGGGAGGATGTAAGAGGAAGTGGACCTTAAGGAAGTCAAGCTTGAGAAAGTGGACTTTCTCAAGTGGGTTGAGTTGCTAACCATTCCTTAATGGAATGTGACAACATTAGGAGGTGGGTGAGGACCAGAATTAGGATTAGGATTAGATTAGCATGGGTGAATGGGTTGAGAAGGGTTAGTACCCAGGGTAGAAGGGGTTGAGATAGGTTAGGTTGGGGTTCAGGGGAATATCAATAAATGAAATAAACTTATTTAATTCATTTAGAAATATAGGAATTAATTATTTAAACAATGAAATTTCTTTTTAATAATTAGGGGACTATAGCCATTTTAATTAAATTAAATAGGCTAGGGGGAATGGGTTAATTGCAAGTGGGTATTTGATTTAGGGATTTAATTTAATTCCTTTATAATTAAATACTATAGCCATGTTTGATTTTGGTTTAATTTGATTGGTCAAAATTGATTTAAATTGTATGGCTATAATAGTTAATATAAATTAGTGATAAAAATCACCTAGGACATTAAATTGATTTAAATAATTATGCCAAGCAGTAACAGGGTCGTTTGGACATAATCGAGGGTATGATCACACTTAGGGCAAATAGGGTCCATAGTTAGAACAGACCAAATTTAGGTGGTTACAATGAGAAACACAAATATTTACATTTTATATCCTCTTGGTTAGTTTAGACCTTACAACTACCTCCAAGACCTTTCAACTTCTTATTTACAACTTTTAATGCAATCTTGCATTATTGCATTTTTGCAAATTTTCATCTTCTTGACAACTTTTATGCAACTTTTGCATTTCTAGACAAATGACTTAAAAAATTTGTATTAACCCTCCTAACAAACCAAAATGGACAATGAATGACCAATTAGAACATTTTTACCCTTCCATGGGTATTTTACACAAATTTGACCAAATGACCAAACTAGGACCTTAATGGACAAATACGACAACTTTTACAAATGGCTTGCATACCCTTTACATTATGAATTAATATGACTCCAAATGACACAATATGAGTCAAAATAAATACATATCAATGAAATTGATCCTTTTATAATATTTCAACTCTTGTAGCCACTTGGTGCTTGGTGCTCCTGCACCGGATAGACCCTTACAATTTATTTTATCAAGAATAGTCAAACACATTTTGGCCAACTTAGCCTTCATCTTGATAAAATGTCTACCTCGATTATTGAAATGCCAACACATCACCATAAATTAATTGAGACATGTCAGCATGATAGCTGGAACACAAATGATTCATCACAACTCGATCATTGATCGTCAATAGAATATCTAACATCAGTAGCCCAAAAGCGTTGTCACCTTTCACTGAAATAACTTTTGTAACCACAAAATATGCTCACCGATCATCCAAATCAGTAGCATTCATAACCATGAAATCAACACAGTATCAACAACACAAACCTATGATCATGCCACCTAGCTCCTTATAGATTTGATAAACCAATCAAATCACTCATTGTCATTCATAGACTATTTTAGCAGTTTCCCTGTCATACTTCAATCAATCATAACTTACAGAAATCATACCTTCAACGATTGTGATCATACAATTATAATTTAAAGACATGCCCAAGTCTCCCTTAAGAATCATGACCATTGAAAATAGTTGCAACACATTGTTCATCCTTCTCAAGTACTTGGCAACACACTAAGAATACTAGGTCAATAATTGACATTAATGACAATACAATAATTGATCATCCAAACACCAAATTTGTACCATCACATGACTTACCATCATTGATCAATTATGCCAGTAATTTGGTCTATTTATTAGATTTATATGAATAGAAATAGTTGGAAACTCAATAAATGAAATTCTCATATTACATATACATGTAACTTAACCCATTATACTACCTTAAACAACTCATTATTTCATATTTATGTAACCATTGACCACAAATCTCACTCTCTCCCTCTTTCCCTCTCCCCCCCCCCCCATTCTAACTTTAATCCCCCATTTTCATTAACAACTCAACTTTATGCTAGTTTTGTAAACACCAATATTTATTATTGAGTCATTTTCTCAAAATATCTTTAAATCGATTACCATAAAATGTACACAATCACATATAATAAAAACATTAATGATATTTTTTTATAATAAATAGTTAAAATTATATTTATTACATAACTATGAACTCATTTTAAATAAATAAATAAATTTTAAAAAGTGAATTTTAGTATTTATAATTACTTTTTATCATATAATTTTGATTCTCAAAAAAAAATAAACTTTCTAAAATGTGATGTCATGAAAATGGGGAAGAATGGAGAGCGCTAAGGAGAGGAAGGCTTATTTGGATTGGTGTAGTGAAGTGTTAGTTGAAATCAGGTGCATATTGTACAATATATAAAAGAATATATAAAAGGTGAAAAGAAAACTTGACCTGTACATAACGGAGCATATTTTGTTAAAAATTTTCCTTGCGAGGGTAGTTTTGCTAGAGACCCCCATGCCATGAGATTAAAGTGCAATCATGTCAAAATTTCTCAAAATTGATTGCATGTCAAACTATTTTCTGCATGATCCCTTCAATGTTTGCTTGCATTTATAGTGATATTTTTCATTCACTAGGTTTGAGGGTATTTTTTCACCTCTTTATACGGCCTCAACTTTTCATTCCTTCATAAGTACTATTTTTGGAGTTGAAAGCTTGATGACAACCACCAATGACACCCTCTCATTCAAATACTCTTGAAAATTTATCTCAAATGTCCTTCGCATCAATGTAAATCTCTTGACCCATCTTTAGATGTGCTTCTGATCTTCTTATTCCAAAGTTCAATATTTCAAGTAAAAAGAAGAAATATTCTAATTGGTTATTTCATCAACACGGTTCCTCTTGAAAGTTTTATTTGAGACTAGGTTGTAAAATTCAGGTCTTCACATGGGATTTTCCTTGTTGCCATGCAAAATCTCACTAAGGGTTTTTGTTCTTTTTCCTTTGCTAAGTTTAATCATGTGAAGACTATTCTTAGTCATGACCCTTGGCTTCTCTAATCTTCCATGTGTTTAAACCATTGACTTGTGATTTTTTTGTCTTTGATGAAAAATTAATTCATGTATTTTTCTCAGTTGAATTTCTTTAGATACCTTTGATATGTTGGAAATTTCTCACCTAGATAGCTTATTCTCTAGGCTATGTTGTTTGCATATAGCCTACAAATTTCTATTTAGTTTTCCCTTAGTGTTAGGTTTGCGTTTAGATCTGAAATTTTTTCAAAGACTTAAAAGAGTCAGTGTACATTCACATTAGTGAAACTCATTACTCTCAGCATGTCCAATATGTCAATCACCCTAATACCTACTACCAATGACAATTCTTAGACCACAAGATTAAGGATAGTCATTTGGTCTCCTAGCGCTCTAAACCTTCTATGAAGTCCTCTTCAAAACCACCACATCTTGTAAAAGAGGAGGAAGACTAGTTTAAAATGGTTAATTGCAAAGCTAAGAGCTCTAACTCTTCCAAACCCCTTCCTAAATTCATAGATCAATGGTTGCAACTTTTAATGTTTCAAACCCTATCAATGTAGGTGTGTAGAGAATGGAAGAAACCACAACAACTTAGCCACATTAATTGCCTTCTAGTAGTGTTGGACATACTTTCCCCCACTTAAGGGTTAGAGAAGATCTAGAAGTCTATCTAAAAATTTGGAATATTGTAAGTTTGTATCATGATAATGATATCCAAATGTAGCATATCATCCAAATTGGGCACATTGAGGCACCTAAAATGATATTTCAAAATAGTCATGAAAGTCACACTTCAGGGGCTAGATTGTGATGAAATATTTGTCCATGCTTGTTAAAAGAAATATATGTCCCAAAATGTGATGGATTTCACTGGCCTCCTTAAAAACACACTTTGTGATGTTCATTCTCAATTTCTTAGATTTAGACATTATTTTACAATTTTGAGGAGGTTAAACTATTAGTTATTTTCTTTCTATAACATGTCAATTTATTTGGCTATTTATATTTTCAACGTTAATCATGAGGCTAGTCATGATAGAGATGTTACATTTCTCTTATACATGTGGCAATAGTTTTTGGTTAATCTTGGATGTTACTCCATTGATTTCAAGTAGTGTGACTCATTTTCAATATTAACAATCATTCATTTGGGGAGATTGATGTTTTTTATTTCCAAAGGTGTTCTCAAGAGTGTAAGGAAAAATATAAATTTCAAACCTTTATAGTAGTTACAAAAATTGAATAGAACTACATATAAATATCATCCATACCACAACATAGTAATTTATATGGAATAAACCTTTTTGGAAGAAAAATTCTACACTCTAAAAGTAGTGCTTGATATATTATTCAATAGTATAATATACTTGTAGAGTAAGCTTTCATATCAATATCATCAACTAGAGATCAAGACAAAAATCAATTTAGTTATTAGACTCTCTCTCTCTCTCTCTCTCTCTCTCTCTCTCACACACACACACACACACACACACACACACACACTCCAATACAATATACACATGTAATATAATGCCCTGATAAAATAGGTTTTCTATGTAGTGATTTTTAAAGGCATCAACCCTGAACACCAATAAAGGTACATGAGCTATGCACCCTCTACTAGGGGGTCATTCCTCCTAGGATCCCACAATGGAGTAACCCCTCTACATAAACCATCTTTGAATCTTTAAATTTTGAGACATAAATTTTCCTAACATAATTATAGAGATATCTCTGATGTTAGATTATCAATTCCATGCCTACCACTAGTTGGATCTAGTGGGAGGATTACAACATGATCTAGATGCCATATGATAAATGTAAAGCTTTTCTAATACACTAGACAATTGGAAGAAAGAGAGGAATTTTTATTCATGTGCAACAAATTTGGTATATTTCACCCGACTCTTGTTTTTTCATGATCATATGACGTGGTATAGTTGGAAAAATTTGCAAGATTAATCTAATAGTGTTAAAGTGGCTCAATTGGGCTATGATTTTGGCTCAGACATTCATTCTAATTATCAGTTGTTACTCTTTTCCTATTGAGCCATTTATGGATATTGTCTTTCTAACCATTGTTTGATATATTTATGTATTTAATGGTAGACATCCAACCCCAAATTATTAAAGTGTCATTTTTTCTTCGACATACCTCTTCTCAATTAAAAATCAATAACAAAACACATCCAATGTGTTAGGAATTTGGAGCGATGTCAATTGCATTGCCTTGTGTGAAAAGCTTGGTTGAATGATGCTATAACTTGTACATCACAATTTTTTCAAATTTATAGGTGGAAATTGGCCTACTTTTCTATTGTTCATATAATGTCAGAGTCTCCAGAGTCTCTATCTTTCCACCACTACTTTTGAAGTAGCCATTTGATTCTACCATCTATCTTAGGTTTCTTCAACTTGTAACCCATGGTTCTCAAATCAAAGTGTCTCTATGTTGGCACAAGATTAGGGATAGGTTTTAAAGAATAATTTAAAGTCATTCAAGCTTTATATACTTCTCATAATGTTAATCATATTTGAGAATACAATTAGATACTCCAATATTTTCCTTATATTATTCAAGTATTTTTTCAACATTATGAAAAGGTTTTTGCATCTCAATATTGTACTTCAACAAGACAACATAATTCAAGTACTAATTTCTTGAGACTATTCTTGCTATCTTTTAAATTTGCATTAGGACTAGCTTCTCACTTGAGGTTATCTAAAGGAAGCAATATTTTTCTATGGCTAATGGAAATGATCTTGGTTTAGATGGATTCCCTTATGGCTTTTGAATAAATTTTTGGTATATGGTTGGCAATGACTTATGCGATGTTTATCTTAATGCCGTGAAAAATTGGTCACTATAAAATCTTAATGGAAAAGGCATTATCAAACATATACATAAAGTGGGAGATAAAAAATATATCAATAATTTGTGGCTCATCACTCTATTGAATGTGTCCTACAAGATCATATCTTGATGTAGGATCATCCTTGGGTCATTGGCAATCTCTAATCACCCAAAAATATTTCCTTTCAGTTTTGTTCCTCTTTTACAATTTTTTGAGTTTTTAGTGGTGTTCCTTTATTTTGAATCATTTATTGTTGTGAACCTCAAGGTTGGTTCTCGACATCTTGTTTTACTTATATCTTGGTTTGCACCTCATTTGGACAATTTGATGTGGAGATATTATAGATTCATGGCCAGTTCTATGTGTTCTTCATGTTCTAATGGTCAGTTGGAGTTTTCCGTTCTTGCGAAGCAATTTTTTGATCGGTGAAGCTTGGTGGCTCATATCACGATGTTCTTGGATCTTTGGCCGACATATCTCTTGGATTGTGCTTCATTCCATAATATTTGCATTGATATCTTATGATTTGGGTCCTGACCTATATTTGCACATGTTATGTTTTCTTGGTCTTGGAAAATGTAATTGATATGGCTGACATATGTGTTGTGAAGGCTCTACATATTGAGTCTTTTGATCTTTGTTTAGGGGCAGCTGAGTAGCGATTGAATAGGTTGTAATATACCTCCATGAGGTTAGGATAGAAGTATTTGGTTCTATTCTAATAGGCATGTAAGCTTGAGAATGTAAGTTGCATGTTGCAGGCCAATTTGATGTAAATGTATGATTCTATGATAATAAGAAGATTTGTTATTGCATGTTAATTGTCTATTCTTATTTCAAATTTGGTTGTCTCCACTATGTTGACTTGTGTTGCATGGTTTGGACCATCATCTATTGGGGAAATTCCTGCCATGACTGCATATGATGATATTAAAGAAAGGTTGATGTTCTTGTGTTAGCAGATCGAGTTTTTGAGCTTGCAAAGCCCTAGATGTGTTTGTTGAGGGGTGGTAGAGTGTGGTCTGGCCTACAATTATAGAGGACTTGCACAAAGGGATTGTAAAAGAATTTTTTTCTAGTTGATAACTTTGTTTGCATTGTTGAAGGCATACCAAGCGTAAACATATCATCGAGTCAAAGGTAGGCTGCACTTGTGTGTGATAGATCACCAAGTGAGAGGAAATTAGCACCTTGTATTCAGATCACCAAAATCGAGGTAGTTGCACCTGAGGATTGGAAATATGATGCCTAAAAGGATGAACCCTAGGAGGTTAGATAAAATGATGGAGGAATTAAAAAATGAGATGAGGTCTGAGATCCAAAATGCTTTGACTGGATTACAAAGGAATCCTAAGACTAAGGAAGAATATGAAGAGGCTATTGAAGATCTTGATACTATAGATATTGAGATCCCTACAGATGAGGAAATATTTTTGAGGGCTATGGCACAAGTAAGTAAAATTCATAGGATGGAGGTTTCTACTTTTTTAGGATCATTACACCCTGAGGATTTGATAGATTAGATTGGTGGAATAGAAGATTACTTTGAGCTTGAGGATATTAGAGATCCAAAAAGGGTTAAGTTAGTAAAGACTAAGTTGAAGGGTCATGTTTCCTTATGGTGGAAAGAATTGCAGAAAGATAGAAAATAAAATGGTAAAATAAATATTACTAGATCAAGGGTAATGGTTGCTAGACTAAAGACTAAATTCAATCCCGAGGATTATGAATTAGAATTGTTAAAGAAGTTAAAAAACTTGAAGTAGAAGGATATGAGTGTAATGTAATATAATAAGGAATTTTACAAGATGACAATCAAATTTGGACACCGAGAGATATCTAAGGAGAAGGTGGCTAGGTATTGTTGGAGATTTTTCTTGCAGAATCCTATATAGCAGCAATGCTTGACTCTATGCAACCCAAATTCTGATTATGCCAAGAAACAAGTCCAATTAACAAGTATTAAATCCTCCTTCACTTTGAGCTCCACAAGCTTAGGAAGGTGTACCTAACTTCTACCATAAATATTCAGTAGTTTCACAAATAGGCAAGCATAGTGGATGTAACATAAAATGTAAATGATAACAATTTGTATAAAGATTTGATGAGAACCAAACCACCTAACATATCAAACCAGTGCCCTATCCAATGGGTATGGAGTCACTTTAAATAAAAATACCTTTCATAACAAGATATATCAAATGTAAAACTGGCAAATGATCACTGAATTTGACTATGCCTTACACAGTTAGTTCACACTCTTGAAAGCATAAATAATCATCAAATATATTAAAAATATTTACTTAGAAACCCTAGGAATCATATTAACTTGACATAAATGCAGCACAAAAAACACTCAGAAGCATCAGATTATAATCTTGGTGGCATCCCCTAATTGCATTTATACAACCCAAAAGATCAGATCGTGAAATTATTCTCCTGCCACATAAGACACAAAACCACCGCTTGGAAACCTTGAAGAAACCATTTAAATATTTGAATATTAGATTCCAACAGCTACATGTGGCATGGAATATACCATCTACAGTCAAGATTAAAACCTTTTGCGTCTTTAAAACATCACCATCGATCCTTTTGAAATCACCTGCGAGCTAATGATCAGATTTGGACACGTGTCTCATAGTCACGTTGCCCCAAAGAATAACCATTGAACACTTTATGTTTGAGGGAAAATTATGGCCACAGGATAAAAACTGATCTAACCACAGATTAACTTCTTTTAGCTCGGCCACCTTTCCACGTGGCACATAGTCATGAACCCTGATAACTATCTTTCATGCATCTTTTGATTAAGGCAATGCGATGACCGTCATATCAAAGAAGATCTGCTTTAACTTTAATCTGAACCTTAACTTTGGTCTGGCACCACCATCTGCCACATGTCGTATAGTTATAAACCCGTGAAGGTTAAACAAATTGTAAATTTTTATTAAGGCATTATGCCTACCACTAGATGGAAATTGATTTGACGGTCCACAAACCTGTCGCCATATGTTGACCTAATGATCTCAGGATAGATAGGTGTTAGCAGAGTGCAATGCCTTGATGGATAATCATTGGTCATATCTTGTTTAAGGGATCATGACAACCATCACATGAAAAGCTAACCACTCAATTCTTATCTGCCTTTAGCGCTAACTACTTTCCACGTGTCATCCTATCGTGAACCTGTGATGGATAACTTCCTGCATCCTGAGCTTTATAGGATCATTCCCATCACATGATCAAAAGATCTTATCCATTGATTAACTACACCTTTAACTCATCTCGGGCCCACACTTTCCATGTGTTCGACTTTCGTGATGTCGTAAAGGTTAAAAAACTTGCATCTTTGGATAGAAAAAACATGCCATGCACACAATTGGATCTGATCTAATGGTCCATGAACTTCCTTAGGCCCTTGATCTCAGAGGGACACTTTTCAAAATGACGCAATCCCTCAAACAATAATCCTAGTGCATCTTCCGATCACAGGATAGCGACAGCCGTTGGATCAAATCAGAACTATCGGATCTTTACTCCGCTGCTGACTTAAAAGGAAAAGGGTCTGCCATCATCTTAGAAGGACAGGCGATAACCTATTGCAAAGCCTTGAAGGATAAAAAAACAACATCTCGTGATTAAGGGATCATGACAACCGTTGGATGAAATAGAACCTACTTGACAGATGGGGACGATAAAGCTTGTGGGGACTATAGGACTTAGGAAATATTAAAGTAGACCCCACCAAGACTTAAGAAATACTAGGAAATGTTAAAAAAGGCCCACTCGATGACTTAAACACATGACACTTAAGTGATTTAAGTGGTCAAAAAGTAACTTCATTTTATAATAGGCACATGGAAGACTAGGGTATTAGATCAAAATGATACCAAGGGTTTTATAATCGACCTTAGGGTTTTAGAACCAAGATTAAAACACCATGAAAATATGAAAATTTAGCAGTATGGAGAACCATTTAAAACCCTAACCAGGTCAAGAACATAAATATGCCAAATTGATAAATATGACCAATAGTGGCTCTGACTGAGGATGCTTGATTGCAAGATCAAAGCAAGAAACTAAAACTCTGCAGAAAGAAGACTAGGGACAAAACAAAGCTCTGCATCAAAAAAATCAATAATATATACAAATGTACATCCTACAGAAAGCAAAAACACCTAAATCTAACTACATATATACATGACTACTGTGCATGGAAAGAAACTCAGTTAAAGAAAGGTTTTTGGAACTATCCATGCACTGGCAATTCCAATACCTCATCATCCATATTTTTTAAGAAATATGAATCCTTACCACATCTCTGATGAATAACATAATGCCCTAACCATAAGGATTCAAACTTTTTATGTTTTCCTTTGTTTTCAGCTTTAGCATTACATTGCAATACCATGTCATCTGGCTGAAAATTTCTGTTACCGGCTCTCTTGTCAAACAGATACTTCATTTCTTGTTGACTCTTCAAGTTTTTCTTTTATCCCTCTTGTCTGATTTCATCCAATTCAACCAATTGGACCATTTTGTTATGCACGTCATCACTCACTTTCAACCCTTCATCCTCATTGAATTTATAAACATGAAGTAGATTATTTAATGGCAATCTAGCTTGCATACCATACACCAATTCAAATGGGGAATTGTTAGTAGACTTCTTCACAGTTACTCTATCAGTCCATAAAGCTAATTTTAACTTAGAATGCCAAGCTCTTTTGTTTGTTTTCAAAGTCTTCTTCAAAATCTCTAGAATGCTCTTATTACTGGAATCTTCTTGTCCATTAGCTTGTAGGTGGTATGCGGAGGAATATGACATCACAATTCCATATTCATCATAGAAATCTTTAAACTCTTCTGACCTGAAACACATAGCATTATCCATTATCAATTTCACAGGGACACCAAATCTGGTTAGAACATTTTCCATCAAAAAATTAATTACAACCTTCCTGGTTGCTTTCTTAGTAGGAATTGCCTCTATCCACTTTGTGAAGTAATCTGTGGAAAGCAATATCCAACTATGTCCACCACTAGATTTTTCTTAAAATTCCCCAATGAAATAAATCCCCCACATGGAAAAAGGTGCCTCAGCCATCACTGGATTTAACAACAAAGCACCCGAATGCTTTAACTTGGAAGTAAATTTCTGACATGCTTCACACTTTTGAACATACTGAAAAGATTCTTTAAATAAATAGGGCCAAAAATAACCAGCCCTAAGGATCTTGTGAGCAGTAGTATTGGCAGAATAGTGTCCACCACACACACCACTATGTGCTTCTTTCAACACCTTCTTAGACTGTGCTTTATCCAAACAAAACAAGAGAACACCATCTCTATTTTTCCAATACAAATCCCCCTAATTCAATACATATTTCTGAGCTTGCAACCCGAGGGTTCTTTTTTGATTATTAGTCATAGTCTCGAGGCATTTGGCATTTTTAAGAAAGTATAAAAAGTCAACATAGCAGGGTTGTCTTCAATACTAGTCACAGTTAGATCATGTACTTCCACATTATTTACCTGAACCAAATCCATATTTTCTTCAGTCATTATCTTTGCTAAGCCTAATCCTCATACCAATTTTGTGATATGGATTTCCAAATTAAACTCTTGAATCATATTGATCCATTTGCATTGTTTGCCAATAACCTCTGACTGGGTAAGAATGTCCGTAATTGTTGCATGAGGTACATATGCTATACCTTTTGCACAAACAAGATAAGGTCTGAATGATTTCACATATTTAACCATGGTATATGCTTGTTTTTCCATCATCTCATAGTTCAAATCTGTAGCTTGGAGAGATTTACTAAAAAATGCAATGGGGTGTTCATACCCTTCTCCATGCTTTTGCAGTAACACAACAACAATTGTATGAAAGGATGCAAAAAAAAATAATGAAAATTGCTTGCTGTAATAAGGAGACAGGTCAGAATAGGTGCTTCCTGAACTGCCCTTTTTTTATTTTTTCAAAAGAAAATTGTGCTTCTTCATCCCACTCAAACTTTGCATCCTTCTTCAAAAAAATTATTATAGGCTTAACAATTTCTGCAAAGTTAGCAATAAACCTCCTCACAAAATTAATCTTTCCTAAGAAAGATTTTACTCCCTTGACATTCTTAGGAGCAGTGACCTTCTGAATTGCTTCTTTCCTTTCTGGGCCATTTCTTACTCCTTCCTTTGATACAATATGTCCCAACAACTTTCCTTTTGTTACTACAAACTGACATTTCTTAGGATTCAAAGAAACACCATATTCCAAAGCCTTGTTAAAAATATTTTCTAAATGACCACAATGGTCCTCTTTCTTTTTGGAATATGTTGTCAAATCATCTTGATAAGTAACCATAAATAAATCAATAAACTCTCTAAATCCAACATTCACAGCTCTCTGGAATTTTGCTCCTACATTCATGAGACTGAATGATATTCTAATATATACACATGTCCCCCAAGGAGTAGTGAATGTAGTTTTAAATTGCTATGATTCAGTTACTAACACTTGGTTGTACCCTGAGAAACCATCCATCATTAACAATAGATCACAACTAGTAACTTTGTGCAACATTGCGTCCATGTTAGGCAAAGAATAATTATCCTTTAAAGATGCAATATTCAGATTCCTAAAATCAACACAATGTCTTATATCACCATTCTTTTTCCTCACTGGGACCAAATTAGAGACCCAGGCTGAATGTCTTATGGGTTGAATAATTCCTGCATCCCTCAACCTCATTAATTCTTGTTGCATTTTGGGGGCTAATAATGGGTTGATTGGTCTCTCCTTTTATCTGAATGGCTTGGTATCTAGTTTCAGTGGGATCTCATGTTGGAAAAGGTCTTCCCTATAGGCTTTTAGGTCTCCATATGACTAGGAAAACACATGCTTGTATTTTTTTAATAATTTTATCATATTTTCTTCAACATGGGGGTCTAACTTATTTCCAATACATACCATTTGAGGTGTTGTTTTTTATCCGTGTTTTACTTCTTCCAGATCCTCAATTTTAGCATTGTTCCGTTTTGATATATAATCATCTTGATCACTGAATAATGCTTCTTATTCTACTATCCCCTTAGGAATCTGATTAGAACCTAATTGGACAACCTCATTACCAAAAATAGTATCCTTGCCATCAATTACCTCAACTAAAGCATTACAATCTACATACTGGCCTTCACAATGGTCAAGGCATTGAATAAACCTAAGGATATCTTGGTCATCCTCAAAAACTTGCCAGTTGTAAACATTATCAGGCACAACTGGCATACTCTTCACTTCCATCATTGACACCCGACTGAAGGTCAAATCACTAGTCTTTAAAGCAACATTGGCAAGGAAATCAACCATGATATTTTTTGACCTTTCAATCCATTCAATGTTAAAGGCATCAAATAGTTCAATTTGATCCCAAATAGCATGCTTGTACATCTTTAACATATCATTTTTCATAGCATACTTGGATCTAACTTGTTCTACTACTAGCTCAGAATCTCCAAAAAAATTTAAAAACTTGATACCATGTCTAATAGCAATATTCAACCCCAAAAGCAAGGCTTCATACTCAACAATATTATTGGTCCACTGAAAAGTTAATAAGAAAGAGTACTTGAATGTAGTACCTGATGGAGAAATAAATAAAACACTAGCTCCTGATCCCTCTTTGGAACAAGCTCCATCAAAGTACATTTTCCACAAGCCACCTTGTTTTTTCTTCAGCTCTCCAACTAATGGATCATAAATTTTGTATTCTGGAAGAATTTTTTCCACTCTGAAATTATCCATGTCCACATCCACACAAAAATTAAGCATTTTATTTTGCACCTTTTCAACAGTCACTTGTGCTCATGGTTCTCTATAGAACTTTACTTCATTCCCATCTACTAGGATTGTTGTATAAGACAAGTCTAATTGCACATGTCGTCCAACTGCCGCAACCCACTGTCTAGACAATAGCATACCATAATGGGGTTGGGTATCTACAACAACTACATCCATTTTGTAAATTGCCTTAGGAAAGACAACAATCTTAACCTCAACTCCTTTCAGGGTTCCAACCACAAGGACCTCTCTGTTGTCCATGGCATAACACCTTCCATAACCAGTGTCTACATTCATTCCCAACACTTTCATTACACCATATGGCATTACATTTGCAACCACCAAAATCAATCATATATTTTTTTACAAGTTTATTGTTTATCAACAAGGGTTACATAGAACAAATCTACTTGGGAGGGTTCTTGGGTAATCATATTACCCACATATAAGATAGGGGTTTCTGACTCATGACTAACACCTTTCATTTTGTTCTCCCTTTTATTATCAATAGGGACATCCATTATCCCCTTAAAAAATGATATTGTAGCTTCTCTATGTTCCTTTAGTTTTAATATTTCAATCAAGGGAACTGAAACCTTCATTTGTGTAAGAGCATGTTTCATATCAATGCAAGTGATCCAGATAATATGCCATTTGTGCTCTTACCTTTGCTTCCCTTGTCTGTAGAATCTTGCTTGTCAATTTTTACCTCCTTTTCTTCTTGAGTAGAAGAAGAATCTCCTTGCTTTGTACCTTACTTCTTATTTTCATCTTTGCTTTGGGATTCTGCAGCAACCCTTGAGGCATTTTCTTTAATAAACATAGAAGAAGGCTTACCTTGACCATGCTCTACCCTCCTATTTCTCAAGTTGTAAGCACTTCTAGCTTGATTGATTGTTGCAATAGTCAAATATCTTTTTTCTTCCTCACTAGGAAATCTAAAATGAGGATGTTCTCTTTCATCACTTGTAGTATAAATAGTATTCTATGGTATAGTATCAGTTTCATCATCTGAATCAGAAAAAAATTGTTGTTGGTATCCTCAGAACTGTCCTCTCCAAATATTTACATCTGCAAATGGCTCATCCTCTTCAGAAGATCACAAAGCATTAGGCTTGTTCATAGTGAACATATTTACCATAGGGTCTTCTTGTTCTAGGCTCATCTTCTCATTATTGTCCTTCATTTGTTCAGCTAAAGCTTGCACAACCACACATTGAAAAGAAGAGTGAGGCATATTGAAAGCAAGACACCAAGGGGTATTTTCTACATTATGTGTAACATTTCTTTTCAAAGTATTAGGGGTTTCTCTAGCCTTCTGGTTCTCCTAATTTTCAACAATAGGCCTGCCATCTTTCCAATTTGTCTTTTATGGCATATCGCTTAAATTTGGGAATCTATCATACCTCTGATGTTGATACCTATTGTCATGAGAAGGCCTACCATTTTTATCAACCTTGGCAGCAAGGTATTTTACTGCACTTACTAATTTATCCACCGTATCCTCCTCCTTGTCAGGTCTACTAGTTCGTCCTTTTGTATCCTTCCACAACCTTCCATCCTCTCTCTTTCCAATTGTCCCTGAGGCTTGTGTATTGCTTTCAATGTTTATAGCCATTTTATAGGCATCCCTTATACTATCTAGACTCTTATCTCTGAGAAGGTATGACATATTTCCCTCTAAAGCATTAAAATATGTAGTTAAACATGTACTTCCTCATCTAGTCTCAAAACCTGAAATAACTTGTTCGTGGTCTTTTGAAACATATTATTGAAATTTGCCATACTTTCATTTTGGAACTTCCTAATATTATTAAATTCATTCAAAATGAATCTTGAATTAACATGTTCACGGTATTGCTCCCTAAAACATCCAACAAGCTCATCCCAAGATACTACACTTTTTTCAGGTAAATTCCTATACCAATCTGTAGCATCTTCATCCAAAGATTGAACAAATAATTTCATGAGTACATCCTCATGATCAATCTCAAAGTCGGTCATCTTGTCAGTGAATTCTTTAAGGTGTCCTTTACAAGTTATAGTATTATTGCCACTAAAGCTAGGGATTTTATCTCTCACCTCACTAGGGATGACATTTGGGTGACCAGGAATGCCATCAAAGAACAATGAACGGTACCTATCCAAATGGATAGGTCACCTCTAAAAATTTATAGAAGCATTAGCACCACTTGCTCCCACTGCAACTCCCTAATTTTTTGTGTTGTTTGATATAGTAGCAGCAGAGTGAACACCAGTAATTTGTAAACATTGAGTTGGACCAGAAGCTTGATTGTTTTAACTAGAACCAGCTACTTGTGTAGCACTTGTTGTTGCAGTATTACTTGCAGTAATATTTAAGAAGGCTATCTTTTTTTTCATCTCAGCAACTACTGCTTCCAACTCAGCCTTTCCAATTGCTTGGCATGCTCCTCATTTCCCTGCCTTAAATTTTCTAAATCTAGATCTTGTTGTGACATTCCACTAGGAGGAACCTCTTTTTTCTTTGGCTCTTCAATGTGAATACCAAATACCCTATGCTTTCCCTTTTCTTGAGCGATCTTATGTGCTCTATTTGACATATCACAACTAGTTTGTTGTACTTTGGTAGACCTCTCTACCTCCCTATCTAATACTTGTCTTAATACAAGGCTCTCTCCCTCAAACTCATCCTTCTTCTTAGGGGGTTCAATTTGTTGTGGTTTTCCTTTCAATGTGTTTATGTCCCCAAAGATTTCTTTGTTCGAACCCTGGTACTTCGACTCATCTAAGGCTTTACCTTCTATCTCACATTGAGCCCTGCTTCTTAACAATCTATCTCTTTCACACAAAAATTCCTGAACTTCTTGTTCTCTTTCCTTTTTGTTGTTTTCCAGAGCTAATCTCTCTTATCTATCTACTCTTCTCAAGGCCAGTATCTCATCTCTTAGACATACCACTACATGTATAATCTTTACTCCTCCCTCTATTTGCATCAAGCCTACTATAAGGTATTTGAATAACACCTTTATCTTGAGATCTATTTTCAGGAGTGCCAATTACATATCTTAACAAGGGTTGGCTATCTGATCCTGAACTTGTATTGGATGAGGAAGATCTTTTAGGAACTGGGGTCAAATTTTTACCCCTAGGAGTCCATGATGTATTATAACCAGACTCATATTTGTTAGACCAATTCTTCCTTGGATTTTTAGGAATCTCACCTTGTAAGGTAGCCTAGGGTTTTTTCTTTGAGTAAGCCCTAGTACGTCTTTGTGGATTCATCTTGAAATAACAATGACCACTTATCTAGTTTAAAAAATTACACTATTATAAAACAACCAGAGTTGACAGAGTCACCACCTAGACAAATCTTGGATAAAATATAACTATTATTCTGGGACTTAAATGTAGCAATATTTCAAATGCTTATTCCCTAGTAGAGTTGCCAATTTGTTGGAGCTTTTTCTTGCAGAATCCTATACAACAATAATGCTTGAATCCATGCAACCCAAATTATGATTATGCCAAGAAACAAGTCCAATTAACAAGGATTAAATCCTCCTTCACTTTGAGCTCCACTAGCTTAGGCGGGTGTACCTAACTTCTGCCTTTAATATTCAGTAGTTTCACAAACAGGCATCCATAGTGGATGTAACATAAAATGTAAATGATAAAAGTTTGTATAAATATTTGATGAGAACCACACAACCTAACATATCAGACCGGTGCCCTATCCAATGGGTATGGAGTCACTTTAAATAAAAGACCTTTCATAACAAGATATATCAAATGTAAAACCTGCAAATGATCACTGAATCTGACTATGCCTTACACAATCATTTCACACTCTTGAAAGAAGAAATAATCATCAAATCTGTTACAACTCTTTACTCACTGAAACTACCTTAAGGATTTTAATTCTCTCCTTGAAATAAAACCTAAACCAGTTAGACACTTTGTCTTACAAACTGATGGACTAAGATGTCCTTAACAACCAATCCAAATGAGTACAAAAAGATGAAACAAAGATTTAAGTATTCAATCAAGTCACACAAATGATAGGAAGTACAGACATATATTGATATCAAAACATCAATTACATATAAAATCAGAGCCAAAGAGACTAGTGATAGTCTTAATCAAAGTATGCAGAGCTTTACAAGCCTTTTGTGGCATAAAAATCCCATCCATCTAAAATGATCTTGGAAATCCTTCTATAGACAAGGATTGCAACAAGCTTCAGATCATTTTAGGGAAAAAAGACCACCAACTAGGTCATTCATAACATTAAAAGCATTAATTCATTCAACTACCTTGCCTTCAATTAGAAGTAAACTCTTTCTTTCATCTTTTCTACACCAAAATCTGATCTATAGCCGCTAGTTAATTTTAAAACCTTAAATATCATTCCTTAGCAAAGGAAAATGGAATGTCTCTATTCATTAGGGAATTTATGTCCTCGAAAGAAATAAAATCCTTCAGCCTCCACACTAAGGAATAGATCCATCATTAAGGCATAACAGATAGGGAGTTAACTAAGGGTTTAAAAATTGTAAATTTGATAAGAAACCCTAGGAATCATATTAACTCAACATAAATGCAGCACAAAAAACACTTAAAAGTATCAGATTATAATCTTGGCAGCATCCCCTAATTACATTTCTACAACCCAGAAGATCATATTGTGAAATTATTCTCCTGTCACATAATACACAGAACCACTGCTTGGAAGCCTTGAAGAACCCATTTAAATATTTGAATATCAAATTCCAACGGTTATAGGTGGTGCCTAATATATCATCTACAATCAAGATTAAAACCTTTTGCAACTTTAAAACATCATCGTCGATCCTTTTAAAATCACCCGCAAGCCAACGATCAGATTTAGACACGTGTCGCACAGTCGCGTTGCCGCAAAGAATAACCATTGAGCACTTTATGTTTGAGGGAAAGTGATAGCCATAGGATACAAACTATTTTGACCATAGATTAAGTTCTTTTAGCTCGGCCACCTTTCCACGTGGTGCATAGTTGTGAACCCGCAATGACTATCTTTCATGCATCTCTTTATCAAGGCAATGCGACGACTGTCGGATCAAACAAGATTTGCTTTAACTTTAACCTGACCCTTAACTTCAGCCTAGCCCCACCATTTGCCATGTGTCATATAGTCATAAACCTGTGAAGGTTAAACAACTTCCAACTTTTGATTAAGGCATTATGCCTACCACTAGATGGAAATTAATCTGATGGTTCACAAACCTGCCACTACATGCTAACCTCATGATCTCAGGACGGACAGGTGTCAGAATAGTCTGATGCCTTGATGGATAATCATCGATCATCTCTTGTTTAAGGGATCACGACAACTATCACATGAAAATCTAACCGCTCGATGCTTATCTGCCTTTAGCATTGACTACTTTCCATGTGTCATCCTTTCACGAACCCGTGATGGATAACTTCCTGCATCTTGAGATTTATGTGATCACACCCATTGAACGATCAAAAGATCTTATCCGGTGATTAACTATACCTTTAACTCAGCTCGGGCCTGCACTTTCCACGTGTTCGACTATCATGATGCCACAAAGGTTACAAAACTTGCATCTTTGGATAGAGAAAACATGTCATGCACAAGATTGGATTTGAGCTAACGGTCCATGAACTTCCTTAGGCCCTCAATCTCAGAGGAACACTTGTCAACATGACACAATCCCTCGAACAATAATCCTCGTGCATCTTCTGATCATGGGATATTGACAGTCATTGGATCAAATCTGAATTGTTAGAAATTTACTTCGCCACTGACTTAAAAGGAAAAGGGCTCGCCATCATCTGAGAAGGACACACAAAAACCTTTCACAAAGCCTTGAAGGATAAAACAACAACATCTCACAATTAACAAATCACGACATCCATTAGATGAAATGGAACTTGCTCGACAGATGGGCACCATAAAGCTTGTTGGGACTATAGGACTTAGGAAATATTAAAGTAGACCTCGCCAAGACTTAAGAAATACTAGGAAATGTTAAAAAAGGTCCCACTCGACGACTTAAACACATGAGACTTAAGTGATTTAAGTAGTCAAAAAGTAACTTCATTTTATAACAGGCACATGAAAGACTAGGGCTTTAGATCAAAATGATACCAAGGGTTTTACAAGCGACCTTAGGGTTTTAGAACCAAGCTTAAAACACTATGAAAATCTAAAAAAAATAGCATCATGGAGAACCATTTGAAACCCTAACTAGGTCCAGAACATAAACATGCCAAATGGATAAAATATGACCAACAAGTATATTAATAGTTTGAGATATAATATTCAGGATCAGTAAAGTTTGTTGAGAATTTCTACAGTGGAGGATGCTTATTAATATGCATGGAGGGCAGAGGATAAGTTAAAGAGAATATAGAGTAACCGTAGAGGAAAGGAGAAGTTAGTGAATAATAATGGCAAGGAAAAGAAGACCCCTGAAGAGGAACCTAGTTAAAGGATACAAAGGAAAAGAAGTGGTAGAAAAGAATTGAAATGTACTTGTTTCAAATGTGGTTGCATAGGACATAGAGGTTTTCAATGTTCTTAAGGATCTAGTAAGAGCTTAGTTAGATAGAATCTTGTGGTATGTAAGGAGCATACTATTGATGAGCTTGTGGAAAATTTAGTAGAACCTAAGTTGGGAGAATCTCTTGTTCTTAGGAGAATCATGTGAAGTAAGAATGAAGCTAAACCTATCTAAAGGAAGAATTTGACTATTTGCAAATTAGAGGTAAATGTTGTAAGGTTTTTATGGAAAGTGGTAGTACTGATAATTTGGTATTATAAGAGATGGTACATAAGCTTGGCTTGAATAGGCTTAAACAACCTTGTCCATATGGGATAAGTTGGTTTCAAGATGAACATATAGTAGAGGTGAAATAACTATGCTTGGTTAACTTCAATATTGGGCCTTACATAGATGAGGTATTGTGTGATGTGGTATCTATGAGTGATTGTCATGTTTTATTGGGAAGAGCTTAGCAATTTGATAGGAGAGCTATCCATGATTGCAAAAATAACTTGGTCACAATAGAGAAGGATGGATAGAAGTTTAATTTAGTTCCCTTAAAGGAGGAAGAGGGGTGAAGTGCAGGGAACCTGAGCATTATGAAGAGTTATTGTTCAGAGAAGTAGAATAAAAAGGTTGATATGGATTTGAAAACTGATCTTCTAGGTAGATTTGAGAACCAATTGGTATCAAATAACAAGAAGGGTAAAGTAAAGCATTAGAGGACTTTGGTTGTGGACCATATGAAGTTGTAGAAGAGGTAAATCAGATGTGAGAAATAAGAGGAGGTTCTTTACTACCCGATGTTGATCTAAGGTATGATAAAGTAAGTGCAAAGCAGACTGAGCTGATGGATTTGATAGAAGAAAGAGCATAACTGCGGAGAAATCAAGTTGCAGATAAAGAGGATATTTGGATTAAGAATGAGTATGAGATTTATGTCTTGAATCCTACAAGATGTTCATAAGTTCCTCTTATGGAACATCTTCTTCTCACTAGGAGTGTTTTATGTAGGGGCATCCTTGGATCGTTGGCAATCTTGGATCACCCAAAAATATTTCCTTTCGATTTTTTTCATGTTTTCCAGATTTTTGAGTCGGTTGTTTTTGTTGTGTTGATTCGTGTTGCATGGTTTGGACCATTTCCATTGGGAAAACACCTGCCATGACTGTGTCATATCTAAAGAATTGTATATCAAGCTTCATTCAATGTTATAATAATAAATGAAAGCTTCATAAAAGATTTAATAATTTTGTGTCGATTCTTGAAACTATTCATTTATCCAACTAACCATCAACAAGAGATATAGCAGTGATAACACATACATGTGAACACCAAATTTATGTGGAAAACCCAAGATGGGAGAAACCACAATGAGAAATATACTATCTATACACAAATAATAAATTATAAGGTTTTAGACTAGAAGCCACGAAAGTAACATTCCCTACTGTTTTAGGCACACCATATTAGAGAACAAGATAAAATGATCAATTGATGTATTTATTAATTCAAACAGAGTGCCTATAAATAGGTATTACATGAAGTCCATTCACCATGACAGTTTCAAAAATGAACTAGCTAAAACATTTTGTTGTATTACACCAAAACTCCCCCCTTTATAACAATAATTCAAACAAGAGTGGAACATTGCAAGGGTTTTGAACCCAACCCTTCTAGAAACAATGATTAAGCACCTTCACTAATCCTCCTTGCTCACCAAAGAAACACTAAACATACCACAACAATAGATCTCCTGGTTGTAGAACCTACAACCATCTACACAACACAAGAGAACATAAAAAATATTCTCACTCCCCATAGACAATAAGACACATTTCATCTAAAATCCCACGTCTCCTTTGAGTGTTTCTAATGCCTCCACCAATGTTGCACATGACATTCCTTTCCTCTAAAAGTCCACATCTGCTCTGAGTATGTCTAGAACCTCCTCAAGTGTTCCCTCCTTTATTGCACAAATGACCAATCATTACAGGTTTTGGTGTTTACTAAGTAGGTAAAATATCATAGCTTTAATGAGTAGTTAGAGTTAATGTACCTCCCAGATGTATGTGCCCTTATATTGCTATATACATGTACAACACTCATCTCTCACCTATAGTAGTGGGATAACTCTCTCTCTCTCTCTCTCTCTCTCTCTCTCTCTCTCTCTCTCTCTCTCTCTCCAGCTTCTC